>PVIW01000208.1:178639-428395 GCA_004026585.1 Noctilio leporinus | reverse complement strand
AAGTTCCTTGAGCATCCTTATAACCAGTGTTTTGTACTTGAATCTTATAAATTGTTCATTTTCATTTTGTTTAGTTTTTCTTCTGGAGTTTTGGTCTGTTCTTTTGGGCTGTGTTTCTTTGTCTCCTCATTTTGGCAACCTCCTTGTGATTGTTTCTATGCATTAGGTAGAACTGCTTTCACTCCCTGTCTTGGTAGTGTGGCCTAATGTAGTAGGTTTCCTGTAGGGTCCAGTAGCATAACTTCCCCTATCACCCAAGCTGGGTACTCACATGCACCCTTCATGTGGGCTGAGTACACCCTCCTCTTGTAGTTGAGCCTTGGTTGCTGTTGGCAGATCAATGGGTGGGATTTACCCAGGCAAGTCAGCTGCACAGCCCATGAAGTGGCTGTGACCATTGACCACCAACCCGCACCCTCTGTGGAGGATCAGCTGCGCAGGAGCAGGAAGGATAGTGATCTTCTGACATGGTCGGTAGCTATTAACAGCGTCACTGGCCCTTAGGTCTCCCAGGTGGTGCAGGCCAAGGCTAGCCCCAAGCTGTGTTTTATTTGGGGCCACCTTGCCTGAGTTTAAAGCCATCTGAGATGCTGCTACTTGTGCTGGGCTTGGAGCTTCCCAGGCAAAGCCAGGCTGTGAATCTAAGTTATCTGCTGCTAGTGCTGGGCCTGGGGCTCACTGAGGCAGCTGTTGCTTATTTCAGAGGATTAAGAAAGGTGTCCAGCATGGGCCAAGACCAGCTATTCATATGGAAAAGCTTAGGTGGGCCCATAAGTTGGGTGGAGCATAGTCTCTGAGGATCTCCAAGGTGGGTCAAACAGTGTCAACCAGGTTAAAGGAGCCCTAGACATGGCTCCAGCCTGCTGACTCTATGGTAAGAGGGTTTATAAAAGGGACAATGAATTGCCTGTGGTTGCCTTGGTGCCAGGTATTTCATTTTCTCCGTGTGCCACTGGTACCTTTCAAGCTACTACCCCAGTGCTGGAGCTCAGAGGGAGAGAGTCTGAATAGGTGATTCCATTGTGGATTTTTTAAGAGGAACTGCTTGGGACTTCAGCATTTTCTTCCACTGACTTGATTCCCACTGGTTTTTGTAACCCATAAGTTGTGGGACTTATCTTCCTGGCACTGGAACCCTGGGCTGGGGGGCCTGGTGTGGGGCTGGGACTCCTCACTCCTGAGCTATCCCTCCCAAATTTTTATCCCCTACAAATGGGTGAGGGACCAGCCTGTTCCATGTCTGCGCCCCTCCTACCAGTCTAGATGGATGTGGCTTCTTTAATTCCATAGTTGTCAGACTTCCATTCAACTTGCTCTCTGATGGTTCTGAGTGATGATCTATCTATATTATAGTTGTAATTTTGATGGTTGTGCAAACAGGCAAGCTGTGTGTATCTATGCCACCATCCTAGATGAAAGAACATCCTTCAAGTGGGAAGTGCCTTATGAACAGTTGGCTGCTCTACTCCAACTGCTGCCTCATATGAATGGGCACCTCTGGAAGGAAAAGGCAATATGGCTCTAGGTGTCTGGTACACGTATTAGGTTCTGAGCCACAGTTATTGTCATGGTCATTTATTATTAATAATTAAAACTACTCATTTAGTGCTCATGGCAAATCTCCAAGGTAGGAATTATTTTGAACTGCAATTTACAAGGAAGGGGCATGCAATCTGACTAAGATGTCATCACTAATAAAAGGCTGAGTGAGGACTCAAGCTGGACTCCCAGTTTTTTCCTTTTTGTTGAATGACTGATTTAATGAATGAGTGACTAGTGATATCATATATGCCAGGAGTTGACCTGCTTGTTGATGGTCTGTAGTTCTTGTGCTTTCCCCACATGTTGGCACAATTCATTATCCACATTCAAGGTAAGTTAGGGTATAGGCCATGGAACTCTGTTAAATTCACAATATCTCTTCTTAAATAAGTGTTTTAGTGAAAGGAAGCACCATCAATCAATTAACTGATTTTGCTCTTTGTATATAGATACCAAGGTACCCACCAAGGTGAATTTATGGAAAGTTGGAATTCAGATACTCTCAAATGCTCATTTTAGCCAGCTGTCTCTTTCCCAATTCTAATGCAAATAACATTAGTAACCCTGAATGAACTTAAGCTCTCTGTGTTCTCTCCTTGCTCCTGTACAATAAATGACCCCAAGGTAAGCACCTAGAAGGCCAAAGGAAAGGAAGAAGTAACTGGGGTGATTTATATCTTGAAAGCCAGTGTTTAATAGTAAATGATAATAATAATAGGAGTAACACATGATTATTATTTATAATTTCCTCATTCTTCTTCTTCCTGATCTGTCAACTTTAAAGTCCCAGGTGCATTTGCTTCCTGTTAATACAGCAGCTAAAATGTGTATCCCTCTTAAGAACTTACAGATAAGACTTCATAACAGCTCTCTGAAGAAGGTGTCATTATTGTCACTTAGAGATTCTAAGAGTCCAGACACCAAGCCTAGTCTAAGTTCACAGCTTATTCATAGTCCAGGGCCTTCTGGGACCTTTCTTCCCTTCAGTCTACCACCCCCACTTGGAGACTGTCACCCGCTTTGGAGAATTTATATGAAGAGTTCCTAAAGCCTTGGATTTTCCCAACTATTCCACTGCCTCTCAGAGATCAACTCACAGGAGTTTGCCCTGAAACATACACAGTAATTTCTGTGCTAGATACTGACTTTTTGGTATTTCCTGCTGGAGCTCTGTCTGGGTGGAGTTCCCTTTAGAAGTGCCAGAGTGTTCCCATTTGTGCAGTTGATTTTAAAAACCTTCAATAAAACCTGCTGTGATGTGTTTTGAATCATAACTACTCAACAATTTATTAAGCACCTACTATGAGCCTGGCACTAGTAGCCAAAGATAATGAGCTCAGCAGACTTCACTTTCAGTTGAATCCAGGACACAGATTAGTAAACAGGAATTTGCCCTCCACATGGTAAGTGTCATGAAAGGCAAAGCCCAGGGTTTCAGAGGTGGGAGTGGGGTGCAGATAGCAGGAGCCAAGAGCCTAGAGTGTGGCAGGACTTGGGGATGTGGTGTGTGCCCACAGAGGGTGCCCAGAACCTGAATCAGCTAAACAGCATCCTAAATACAAGAAACTAATTTGTGAAGAATCTGCAAGTAGTTGATTCCACTTAACTTAGAAGAAAATTTTAAGCCCTTTTCAATGGCTTAAGGTTTTCACCTCCCTCCATTGTCACTGCATATGAACTTGGAGGCACCCACCAACTAAGTAGCCTGCCTGCAGAAAGGTTTGCGACTGGGTGACACATTGTGTTTTCAGCTTAGACTGAAGACAAGGGAAAAGTGGGGTCAGGCAGGGAAAGTAAACGGTTTCCCAAGCTTTCAACAATTCAGGTCCTTACAGGGAAGTTCATTATTTCACTTGAAGTGTATTTTTAGGATATCAAGCAGGCACATCTCTATTCAAATACCAGATAGGCAACAAACACATTCCAGCACCATCAGGTGTAAATGACTTGTAGATTATATTCTCTTTTTTAGATTCTCCAGGCCATTGTTTCCCCCACTATTAGTGCAAATAATAAAGACGAACTACTTGCCAAAAGAAAAAATGGGGGTGGGGACAGAGAACAATACAAAGATTTCTGTATATCTGGCTAGACGGAGTTCCCTGTGATTAGTCTTGGATCTACTTTTGATCTCTTGGTCAGGCAACAAAATGCTTATTTAGTTTTAAAACAAACTTTATTAACTAAGATATAACTTACATGCATTAAAACACTCCCATTTGAAGTACACCATTCCCAGTTTTGACAAACGTATACAATTAGTTTAACCCCCTCTACAACAGGTGTATGGAACATTTCAACCCTTAAAAGTTCCCTTAGGTCTTTTTTCAGTTACCCCAGCCCCAGGCAACTGCTGACCCACTTTCTGTCACTACAGACTGTCTGCCTGTTTTAGAATTTCCAATAAATGGAATCATACCATACGTATTCTTTTGTGCTTGGTTTTTTCACCCAGGATAATGTTTTTGAGCTTCCATCTTCTTCGTATATCATAGGTCCTTCCTTTTTTTTTTTCATAAAATGCTGATTTTTCAGCATTTTATGGCAGTAGCAAACAATTGTTCAATGTACCACGCAGTAAGATGTGCAGATCAAAGATGTTCCTCTGGTCTAAACATTCTGTCAACTTGCCCAGGAAATGAAGGCCTGAGAACTGCATTAGGTTAGTACGGATCACATTAAAGAAGTAGCCAGGCACATGAATTGCTGAGCTCCAGGGGCCCAGAAGGACAGGGAGAGCTGAAGTCTAGGTGAATGATTGAACCTATTATAGAGGATGACAGGGCTATTTGTTCAGTTCTGTTATGAGCTCAGCAAAAGGTGACAATCCTGAGAAATATAAATATATTTTTCTATATTTATGGGTGGTTGTCACAGGAGACCCGGCAGGAAGAGGCAGGTAGCAGAGGGGTTCCTGTAGGACTGGAGTAGGCAGAGATAATGGGGTGAAACGGAGCCTGTCCCAGGCCACGTAGATGCATAGTCAATAAATAATTATGAGAGCTACCATGTACTATGCAGTATGTGCCAGGCCCTGTGCTATGTTCTTTGTATGCATTGTTTCCTTTAACTAGTGCCTGTAGCCTAACCACACCCCTCACATCCCTTTACTACATTCCTGCACACTTATCACCAGGCACCGTGCTCCCAGCGGTCAGCCTGGTGGCTGCTCGGTGTGGGTAGACATCCCTTGAGCAATTGGAACCACTCTGCTTCCCAGCCCAGAGGACAGAAGTGCCTTGGATTTCACTGGTAATTAACCAGAGCAGGGGACAAGCACCCCAGCTTCCTGTGTCCCCAGTCTTGCCTCCGATCCTTCATTCCATGGCATTTGCTTACTTCTCAAACGTGCCCATGCTCCTTTCCTTCCCAATGCCACCCAGCTTCTTAAGCAGTTTTCCTTGGGGACACGTCCTAATAAACCACATGCACATCAGTCCTTATCTCAAGGCTGGCTTCTGGGGACCCCAAACTTAGGAAGGTACAGTTAGTGTAGTAATTTTACAAATGAGAAAATCAAGGTTGATGAGGGAGAAGTGGGAGAGAGGGATGTAGCTCTCTTCTATTCATCCTTCAGATGAAAACTGTGAACTTGACTTTCTCAAGTATCTGCCCTGACTTTTCAGTCTCAGTGAAGTTCCCCGCATAAGCTCTCAGAACTATCCTTTAGCATTCATCTTGGTTTCCAGTTTACTATGATCTGTGTGATTCTGTCACTAATGACCAACTCCCCTGCTAGACTGCTGGCTGCAGAAGGCCAGGGCCCTGTCTCTTATGCTTAGTTGTATCTTCAGTAGCCTAGCAGAGTCTTAGAACATAGTAATCACTCAATCAATAGGTTCTGAATGAAAGAATGATTTGAAGTTCCTTTATTTCCCTCATAGGTGCTAACTGGCCTCCCAGGTACTTCTCAGTCTCTTCATGGGCCAGGAATGCACAGTGTATAACCCTCACGAGTGACACAAGGTTTCCTGTCCACTTCTGTTCTTCTGAGTATTTAGAGAACAACAATATCCAGGGCAAGGTGACAGTAGTTTGCTCCAGGGGACCAAAAGTTAGTGTCAACTTCACAGTTGAATCTAAAGGTTGTCCTGGAAGGCTGGGTAGAATTTGAATGGTTAGGAGGAAATTTAAATAATAATTTTAATAAACTACAACACATTCTGAATTATATACATATTCCTGTACTTCTTTAAAAAGTACATGTAGCCGCAAGTTCTCCATAGGAAGCTGATAAGCAATCTCTTTCCTTTTATTCCAGCAGTGAGGGTTCCCCAGCTATATAAAATTTACAAACTGCTTTGGAAGCAGTTGTGGAGAAAGGTGCCATATGAATGTATGAGATTATTGAAATAAATGCTGATTTAGAGATTTCCCAGGTGGATAGTTAAAATACACCAAGGAACACACATACACTCACACTCCACACACAGGGTACTTTCTGCTCCGATCAGCAGAGATAAATTTTTCTGACAGTTGTCTGTAAGTCAAGAAGTGTGTTTTAATAGACACAACCTTTCTGCCTCTGTGTGCTGCTGTTTCAGACAGTCCTTCACCTCCCAGGGCACAAGACCTGAAGGATCTTTGCACATTCTCTCCACTGCACATGGAGACGGAGTGCTTAGTAGCAAGGTAAATATTGGCATGCCCTGCGAGAGCAACGGATATAAATAATTCAGGACATCCCTCAGAAAGTTCCCAGATCCACCATTTTTCTGACCAATAGGTAAGAAAATAGGAAATCATGAGTTTCCCAGGTTTTTGCCATATCAAAACAAAATATTTTTTTGTAATAATATAAAAGCTGGAAAGTATTTGAGACTCAGCAAATGCTGAATAAATATATATTTTTTTTGATAAATACATACCATCACTTCTACACACCTTAATTATTGGATTGGATTATTAAACTTGCTTCCTGGTATTGACTTTATCTGGTAATCCTGTCTATTAGTGTTTACTTGGAGTAGTTCAAATAAACCAGGCTGTCCACACCCCAAGGCCTTATGCCTGGACTGGAATACATTCCATTAATCCACATGGGCTGGGGACACTTTCTGATCTTTCAACACCAGATAGACCAGGATCACCTTCAATCTCTTTATACAGCTTTGCTTGACATACTCTCCCATTCCCATAATTGCCACTTGATCCTAAACAAATGTGATTACACATACACATATTTAACACTGACATGACTGGGCTCTCTTGAGAAGTCCCTGCTCACACCCTGTGCCCACACTGAAGCCACAAATGACATGTCATTGCTACCCAGAGGCCCTCTTATGACCTCTCAAGCCACCTCCTAAATATTTTGAATAATGTAGATTTTATTGAAATGTTCACAGGGAAGAAAAGTAGAGGGCGTACACTGAACAGCATATGGCCACACTTCGTAACAATCTTCATTAAAAATTTCCATCATTCTGAGAGACTTTTCTCCCATTGCCAGCTCCCTTATCTCCTCTGTCTCTTCCATTCTCCACTTTCCTATGGCTTCCTCCTACCCCTGGATTCCTTACTGTCTCCCTAATCTCAAGGAGCAATTTAGCTCTATCAGCCCTTTCTGCTTAATTACCATGCATCCTTGAAGTTTTAGGTCCTGTTCATCAAAGTATCTATTTGAGATCAGACCATGCTAAGAGGCAAGGGTGAAAAATCAAGCACATTTATTTTCCATTCACTAAAGACTGAAGCAACTTGAGGGTAGGAATCAAACCTTCTATACCTTTGCATCTCCTATGCAAGACACAGGTAGGTTTATAGTTGTTAGTATAGAAAAAGACATGCTGGTTAGGATTACTAGAATAGCTTTATTAACTCAACGTCACAGTGGCATTGTAAACCTACTTTTGCCCAACCCTGTATTTGGGAAATGAAAGAAAAAATAAATGAAAGAATATAGCCACAGATTAAAATCTCCAGTCATGGTTTTCACCTGTTTAAATATCTAGACCTTTTCAATGAATGCTTTGGCCAACTGGCATTTCTCTGACTCTAGAACTGCCCAGCTATGACGGGCCCTCTCCCCGCAAGTCCACTCAGCATATTCTTGCCTGCAGGCATCCATTCAAGTTGTTTTTCCAGGCTGAAATAACCTATGTTGTTCAGGACAGTGATTGGTGGTGGGTTACCATCACCCAACTGAAGGTCAAGATGAATGCACCTGTCTGGTCTTGTAGGTCCATCCGAGTCCTTCCTGCTCTTCAATGCTCAATGCAAGTCTTCATTTCCTCAGGCTACTTCATGGAGGTCTCCAGCTCAGGGGAATATTTCTCGAGTCCTCAGGATATAAGCCTGGAAGCATCCACTCTCATGGCTCTTCATTGGCCACCCTTACATTATTTGGAATTGGGGATATAAGGTTTTGGGGTCATTTCATCTTTCCAAAATGTGATCATTCATAGATCTATTTACCAGATTTTTAGGATTTTCCCTCATTGCCAGATTTGTGGTAGGCTTGTAACTTAATTAACCTCTTGAAGTTACAGGTTCCTATTTAATTTGCTTTGGCCAGTGACATGTGGGCAGAACATGAGCCCCTTTAAGGAAGAAGCTTTCAGTGGAAGAAACAGGAAGAGCTGGTGAGTGATTGATCATGTTGTCTTTCCCCCTGACATGCTGACAGGTAGTGTTGAGATAACTGGTGGACTGTCTTATCAGTCTGGGTCCTTGAGTGAGGGCTCAGCTGACTTGCAATGGTTATGTCAGATGAAGAAGTAAACCTTTGTTGTATTAACACCAGTTAGATTCAGAGGTCATCTGAATAATTAATAACAGAAATGAATAAAGAACAATTGTGTATAATTGCAGCACAACCTACCCTTTCCAGATAGATGGTAAGCTCCTTGAAACAGCATTCAGGCATACTCACCTTTCTATCCCCCAGAGAACATAGCCCACCTCATGCATGTTCAATAATTATTGCTGATAGTTTCTATAAACTGAGATAAAGTAAAATATATATGAGACTGGACAGTGGGTCTTGATGCCAAAACTTTACCTTGAGATACCAGTTTCTGAAAAACCAAGATAATGTACAATATGGTTCCAGTTGTAATCTAATAAGATCCTTGCATGCAGGGAGGCAGGAGAGTATTAATGAAAGGAACTTGGACTTTCAAGCTGGATAAACCTGGGCTCAAGTGTGAGCTCTGTCTGCCATGTACTTGGCTGCGTGATTTTGGGCCAGTTATTTAAGCTCTGAGTCTGAAAGAACATCACTACCTACTACATAGGGTTACTGTGGGGATTGAATGAGAAAATGTATGTAAAGCACCCAGGGCAAAATGAGTGGTCAATAAACATTATTAGGTTTTCCTTCCACCGAGCCTGTGGGATGGTAGGAACTCTTGCTTAATTCTCTGGGAACTACGTTCCTTCATTTACTTCTTTTGAGCCCTTGGTTACTTGCCTAATTCCTGGATTTATTTATATTTAGCTTGATCTACCTCAGGTCCTTAGGATTTTTCTTTTTTTTTTTTTTGGTCCTTAGGGTTTTGCTCTCACTGATACGTGCACTCTCTGGCCTTCTGAGAAAGTCCATCTGCAACTGGCTGGATTAGTAGTAGCCCTTGGCAAAGGAGGTCCAATTGCGGGGGTTGGGGAGGATGTTTTTGAGGTGGCTTTCTGCTGCCAACATTGTAAACAGTGAGGTGGGTATAGTCAGGGATGTGCTCACTACAGGGAAGAAAAAAAGAAATTTAAGGTGGCATGATTACCAGTTCCGAGGAAGCCCCACCTTGGCATGCGTCCCTGCTCCTACAGCAGGTGATGCTGTTGTGAATCCTGGGATTGTATCAGTAATGGGGAAGTTGAGTAGAAGTTGAGGCAAGAGCAGTTTAGATAGCAAAATGTCTTCAAAGATTGACTCTTCACAGACCGAGTCTTGGTGTGTTGCCTGGGGGCTTGTTTTTTGGACTCCTTGTCCAGTGAGTCTTGTGTATACAGATTGACATATTGTCCCCGAGTCCTTGAGGCCACCCCGCCCCCTCTGTGGAGCAGCAGCAGTCCTGTTGAGGCATGTTCAACCACCCCAAAGGTGCTTGTGTAACTTGTTTTTCAAAGTCTTGGCAGGAGCTCCAGTCCCGAGGTGAGAAAGGGTATTTACATTTTGGAAGAGCAGTCCCAGGAAAGTCTTGCATCAGAGCTGCTCCTGACCAATCCCTGCTGCCTGGCACCTTCTTTTTCTGTGGGCTGGCTTGCAACAGCCACAGAACTGACGCATTTGTCCAGCCCTAGGGCTCTGCCACTGCCTGTGTCCATGTCCTCCCTGGAAAGGTGAGGAAGCTTCTTGAAGACAAAGCTGTTGTTGCCCTAGTCCCAGGTTTTGTGCTTTGCCCAGAGCACAGTGCTAAGTGCAAGTTCTCAATAGATGCTCATTGTCAATAAACTGTAAAAATACGTGGCCAAGAGAACATTTTTGAGATGACACATTGGGGGCAATTCTTAACTGACACCCCAGTTAACAGCTTTCTCTGAATAGTACAGTACTTACATGAGTAATAACAATGGTTATTATTTATTAAATAAATGCTTAGTCTTTGACAAGCAAAGGCATATGTTATTTGCTTAAATTCCACAAAAGCCAGTAGTTCTACAAAATAGGTATTTCTCTGCCCAGTTAATAGCTGAGGGTGGGTGGAGCACAGTCTGGGGCTCTCACCTGAGGAAGTACAGACAGCCAGGATTCAAAGCTCTGCGTAACTGAAGGCCCTGCTTCTCCACTTCCCATTTCTCCACGCGACTCCCCAACTCCCCTGTCCCAGGTCTCTGCATCCTGAAACAGCAGCAGTAAAGGGAGACTAAAAGGAGACACAGGGCCCTGGCTTGTGTGGCTTAGTGGATTGAGCTCCGTCCTATGAACCTAGGGGTCTCTGTTTCAATTCCCAGGTCTTCAGTTGGGGGCCCATGACAGGCAACTACACATTAATGTTTCTCTCCCTTTCTTTCTCCCTCCCTTCCCCTCTCTCTAAAAATAAATGAATAAAATCTTTAAATAAAAGGAGCCACTGGGCACCAATTCCACTCCCCTGCTGTGGGTAGTTATGCATTCTTTTTGTCATTTCTTCCTCTTGCAAACAGGTTTGAATTCAGCCTGGAAAGAACATTGGGGAAGCAACCCCCACTCTCCGCCACGTGGGCTTTGTCATACCTAAGTACACTCACCCACGATCAGGGACTTTTTGTACCTCACTCTCCACCTCTCCTCCCCTCCCACCTTCCAGTGTGGCCACACATGGCTTCTCTCTTGCCTTCCCCTTTCTGACCAGCTCCAAGGCCAGTTTTTCACTGCATTAGAAAATCCTTGCTACCGGTATTGTTCTATGGACAATCCCTGGCACAAAATAGGCCCTTAGTAAATCTTTATTGAATTGTATGCTAAATTCTAGACAATAGAAGAGCCAGGGATCCAGAAGAAAACTGAAAAGCTTAGAGGGTAGGATCGGGCGGGAAGTGCAATAGTCAACTTGTCTTGATTTTCTTTTCCCATCTCCCTCCCTCCTACCAGAAGAAGAGGCTTATTTCGTGTTAATGCTGTCATTTGATTACAGTAACATCCAAATAGATTGAAAAGCTCCAATCAAGGCCAGAGTACAAGTGCCAACATAGGGGGTTTTTCCTTGGAAATGTTTCAATTTAATTCCTCTCGAAAAGAAATAGCCACACAACTTCCTTGACCCTCTCGGGAGAAATAACAATCAGACAAGTCACTTCTGTGGCCTTTTGCAGGGACGTGTGTGTGTGTGTGTGTGTGTGTGGCAGGTGCACATGGCTGCACCTTTAGCACATGTCCTGTCTATAGGGTGCCTTTGACCGCCTGTCTCTTTCAAACGCCTGAGGCCTGGGCTGTGGGTTGGCAGCTCAGTGCCTGCCGTGCCGCCCGCCTGCAACAGCAGTGGCTGAGATCATGCTGTTGATTTTGTTTTACAGACAGCAGCCTGGTCTGTTGTGCAGAGTACAGAATGTTCTCCTCTGTGAACTGAGCTTGAACTTTTCCAACCCACTTTGTTTGAGGAACTAGACAGACACAGAGGGGAAAACACAGGGAAGATAACCCTCCAATTGTTGAAATCGTTTTGTTCTCTCTGATTTTGGCCCATAACATTCGCTTTTCACTGCTTGGAATTAAAACCCCCAAGCGTTACAGTTCTTGGAGGAACAGAGTGCCTGTGATGTCCTTGTACTAAGTCCGGACTTGGAAATGAACAAGTCTGTCACCTTGCCTCAGATATTTCGTTCCTGTTGGGCATTCAAAGGACAATGACAACAAAAACTATTTTCCTGCCTGGGAAAGGAAAGGCCCCAGTGCCTGTGACTTCTCTCCCAGGTGTTCAGGCTATCAGGATATTACAAATAGTGTTCCCCAATGAGATAATTGATATTGAGGCAATTGGGTTCTTGACCACCATATGAATCAGCAACTTTAGAAGCTGCCAGTGCTTAGTAAGGTGGTTTGAAATTTCTCTTCTGAAACAATCTTTACCTAGTCTTTGGGCTAAATCTCAAGTTTGGAGATACACAAAGTGGTTTAGGGGTATGCTTGGAGGATCTAAAGGTGAGACACTCTGTAGGTTAGGCAGCAGAAATTTTCCAACTTAGTATTTTAAAAATATTTTATTTATTCATTTTTAGAGAGAGGGGATGGGAAGGAAAAAGAGAGGAACATTGATATGTAAGTACTGAATTAATTGATTACTTCTCATGCCCTAACTGGGGATCTGGCCTGAAACCTAGGCACGTGCCCAGACTGGGAACCTAGCCAGTGACCTTTCAGTTTGCAGGCCGGCACTCAATCCACTGAGCCACACCAGCCAGGGCTGGGCAAATCATGTCTTCTAAAACTTCATTGGTAAAAGGGGCATAAGGCTTATCTGTGTACCTGCAGAGGCATTTATAAGTACTATAGTATCAATGAAAGAGACTCTTTTCTTGAATTCACAGCTCCAGCTCCTACCTTGTAGTTTGGGTGTGGAGGGTGTGCTATTTTGTAGGTCTTGCTCACTACTGGCAACTGGGAGATTCCCACAAAAGTGTCTTTACTTCTGAGATGATTCCAGTTCCCAGAGATTCCCTGTGACCTTTTATTTCCCATGTCAACATGGCATCAAAATATTGGTTAATTAGTTCATGTATTCTATAAATATTCATGGCATACTTACTGTATTTTAAGGTACTGGATAGGATCTAGGAATTGGAAGGAGAGTAAGATATGTTCACTGCCTTCAGAGTTTACATGTAACCCAATGGGAGAACATGTACACACATATGCACATATGCATATTCGCATATATACACACATATAATACCTATATACTTATGTAATACTTATAACATAAAGGCGGGTGATGCATATTTAATGAAGGTACAAGTAATAAACTGTGAAGGCAGAGGGTTACAGGGACAAGATGAGGATTCTACTAGATACAAGTTAGGACAAGATCAGTTTAGACATCAAGATAAAGAAATGAAAATAGATAATCTTTGTGGTTAATAAAATTGTATAGTATATTTGGGTAATGAGTAGTTCTTGCAACTCAGCAGCTGATGCTAGAGTATGTAGGAGAAGCAAAAAATAGATTGAGCCTGGATCAGGGATGTCTGCATCCTGCTTTGTGCCTACTGTTAACTCTTCTTGCTAATTTTGTATGGAGCCTCGCAACACTTCTCAACACAACTCCCAAAAAGCCACCACTTATCAGCTGGGGTTGGCCATTGAGATAAAACCACATGTAATTCCTGGCTTAGGCCTTAAATCCCATGCTTACACATTTGTGTTTTTTCAGGTTGTTCTTAGGGGAATTATTGCATGTTTTAAAGAATCAATGTGAATGGTATGATTCAACGTGTGGTTTTTGTAAGTTAGCTGATGCATGCCATGGGAAGAATCCATGGGAAAGGTGAGAGATTGGAAACAGACGGACTGTAAACAGATTGAAAACATAAAGATCAGCAAGAAGACTACAGACTACACCAATCATCTAAACAGTGGGAGTGGGAGGGAAAAGTAGGTTGGACAGATGGAGCAGTGGGGAGGTAGAAATGATAGGACTTGGTGATGACAGAGGGAGAAAGAAAGCTTGGTAATAATTGAGTTTTCTCATCTGTGCTACAAAGAGGAGAGAGGACTGCTATAATCTGAATATATCCTCAAAATTCGTACATCAAAATCCTAACCTCCCAAAATAATGGTATTATGAGATGGGGCCTTTGGGGGGAACTTAAGTCACCAGGGTGAAGCCCTCATGGATAAGGTTAGCCCCATATAAAAGGGGATCCAGAGAGATCCCTAGTTCTTTCTGCCATGTGAAACTACAAGAAGTCTTCCTATGGGAAGAGGACCCTCACTAATCCATGCTGGTGGCAGGACCTTGCCTAGAATGGTGAAAAAGATTTTTTATTGTTTATAAACTACCTGATCTATGATATTTTAATAGCATCTTGAATGGACTAAGAAAGGAACCAAGAGAAGAAACACAGGAAAAAGGACTTTGTACCTTTCTGTTAATAAGAGGAAGATAATGAGTTGAGTTTCAGACAGATTGAACTTGATGAATCTATAGGACATATATGGAGAGAATTCCAGCCATCATTGGCAAATACATATTTAGAGGTCAGGGCTAAAGAATTAAGCATTCAGACACATAAAAGAACCAATAAAAGCTTTGGAAGTAAATGCCATCATCTAGAAAGGGAGCTAGGCAGGTCATTTATAGGCCTTCGGAAGAAAAGTGGGCCAGGTTAGACCTTGAGAGGTGCTTACATAAATAAACATTCAAGAAATTATATAAATTCCTGATAATATGGGGCTCTGTTAGTTATGCCTTGTCCTCCTCTTCTGTTCTTTAGTGCAGAACAATGACTTGTCTGAATAAAACCTTTTGGTGTCTGTGAGAAGTAAAGAAAACAGGTAGTTTCCCCCTGCATGTATGTCACCTTATGGCAGTGTTTCCAATATTTGTTTGATAGTTGATCATGACCCACAGTGACATACACACATTATTATGTAACTAAAACAAAAGATTTTATGAAACAATAGCTACCTGTATCTTTGTATCTTCTGAAATTGATGTTATTATCTTATTTATTTCATTTAAAAATTCTATTTGGGTTCCAGTCAGTTGATCTCACAGCTACTAACTAATATGTGGCCACCTGCAGTGGGAAAGACACTAAGTTAAAGGGCGGAAGTCCATTCTCCTTCTAGTGTTTGGCATCTTTCATGGGAGGACAGAGTTTGTTAGTGTCTTTCCAGCCCAAGGACCAGTGGGGAAGAGCTGAACTCCATCTCCAAAGGCTCTTCTTTCATGTAGGAATTTTTAACTTTGGGAGGAAGGCTAGGTGAGCTCCACTAGCAGGGATGCTTGTGTTGGTCCTAGATGCTAATAATACTTAGCACTAATAATAATAACAGCATTACTGAATCAGGCACTTTAAATACATTATTAGCACAATGAAATTTTCATAAAAGTCTCTGAGAGAAGTGTAATCATTTCCTCCATTTTACAGATGAGAAATACTGAAGCCAAGAGAAGGAACTTGCTTATGATCATACAGACAGTAAATGGTGAAGCTGAGATTCAATGTCAATGTGCAGAGTAAGGACAATCAGCTGTATCTTCCTGGGTCTACCTGTGCCTCTCCAGTGTCCCTATCAGTCCCTTGCATGCCTCTTACAAGGCTTAGTCTTGTCTTATATTTCTTTTTTTTTTTTTCTTTTTCTTTTTTTAAGAAAGAGAGAGGGGAAGGAAGGGGAGGAGAAAGAGAGGAAGAGAACCATCAATGTATGGTTGCCTTTTGCATACCTCCAGCTGGGGACCTGGCTGGAGACTTGGCTTGCAACCCAGGCATATGCCCTAACTGGGAATCAAACCGGCAACCCCTTGTTTTGCAGGCCAATGCTCAATCCACTGAGTCACACCAGCCAGGCTTGGTCTTTTCTTATGGTATTCTTTATTCCTTTTCTCAGTGGAGCCTCTATGCATTTAAAAGTTTCTTAAATAAAGTCAAATATCTGACATGCGTTCAGGAGATGGAGGCAGGACAAGAAGCAGGAGAGACAAAGTGGGGCAGGGCAGGTGGACGAATAGACTTTCAAGACCTGGTTGAGAACTGCTATCCAAAGGGCCTTGTCACCTTTACCTGGGAACAGCGTCCCAGACTAACTCCCTATTTCCATCTTCATCCTGACAATCCATCCACCCTCCACATCTCCACCTGGCTTATCTTTTCGAAGCAGCACCGTCATCGTCCCTCTCCAACTCAATGCTTCCTGCTGATGCTGCCAGCTCATCCTGTCCCAAATTGAACTCTTCCTTGCTCCTTTCACTGCCAACTCACCTTTTTCACTCCACATAGTATCTGCTCTTCAGATGGTTATTCCATACTCAAAACTGGCCCCATCCTACCTCCCCACTCCTTTCCCAGCTTCCCTGCCTGGGAGCTCGGTGGGCAACTTTTTCCTCTGTCCTGGATCTCGTGCCTGTGCCCATGTGTGCCATGTGTGACACACACGTCTGCCTGGAATGCACCCCTTCCTCTTCCTCTCTATGCCAACCCATCCTTCAAGAGCCAGTTCACCAGTTCAACTCTTGCCTCTTTTCTTATGGCTTCCCCTTTTATCTTTGCATCTTTGCTTTTGTAGCATGTTTTTATGAATATCACCAGATACTTTAGAACATTTAAATGGTTCATGCATATACCTTCAACTACATAGATTCATTCCTTTTCAAACTATCTATCAAATAACCTAGTCAGTTTCAGACCCAGAATATGTAATGACATTGAAAGTAAGAAGAGGTACCATAACTACAGGATCTACAAACAGGGCCAGCACACTCAGTGTAGAAGAGCTGTTGCTGCTGACACTCAGCTTCCATTCAACTTTGAGAAAAACATCTCAATTTTCTCTTGGGCATCTCCCAAAGTACTAGTCCATGTTGTGCGAGCAGGGCTGACCGCCCCTCCTTGAATGAGGAGTGGGCAGTGTGACAGAGGCCTAGCCAATGAGAGAACTGTCATGGTTCACTGGTGAGTATGTGAGTCTCGTTTGGCCAATGGAAGTTAGCCCCAAGTTCTTATTAGAACTCTCTGAGGGTGCTAAAGTGGTGGAAACGGAGGCAGGAGCTTCTGGCAATTATTAATGCCACCACTTGGAGAAGGCCTGTCTGAAGAGGAAGCCAACAGGAGGAAACCAGAGTTGAGGGATGGAAAGCAACAGATTCTGGAGAACATCCAGTCATCACTGTACCTTGGAGTCAATAAACTCTTTGTTTAGGTTGATTTCAGTTGAGATTCTGCCGTTGGCAACTAAAGGAGTTCTGTTGCGGTGCTTCAAGATCCGTGCTTCACAATTCTCTGCAAGTTAATCCCTTAAAGGATAGCTCCCGGCATCTGACCTGAAACTCCTTCCACCATCCTAACTAGCCTATGCTGATCGGGTTGGGTGGAGGGTCAGGTTGGTGTCAGTCAGTTGGTTTAACATGACTGCCTTTTTTCTCACATCCAACCTTCCCCACAGCGCCCTGCCTGGTGCCGCCTATATCCTCCAACTGTTGGTTGTAAACCTGGAGCTTCTGTGCTGGCTTATGTTGACTGCTTTGTGCAAACAGTTGGTTTTGCATCTCTGCCAATAATAGAGATGATTCTCTATCATGTGACATAATAGGCATGTCTCAGAATGAGCTAGGATCCTCATACTGAGCAAGAGTTGCGGTAATATTTATAAATCTACAGTGGGCTTATCAATTGGTGGTGGTGATAAGGTGAGCACGTAGAAAGGAAAACTCAAGAGTAGTTTTCATTTAATAATGCTTATATTTCATAAGTACCAACTAGAAATTAGAGATCAAACCTTTTTAGTCATCTTGCACAGCCCTAAGCCAGTAGCTGCTTAAAAAAAATACTTTTGGTGATTAATACTGCTTTTCAGCCTTGATATTATTTAGAGACACGACTGAACAAATAGAGAACAGGTTCTTGGTTCTCAGCACAGTACCTACTTACACCTCTGTGCCAAGGCATGATCATGTATTCCTGACCTGGTGGTAGGAATAGTTTTTTTTTTTTCTCTCCTCCAAAATTTAGCTTCCGATTCTTGGAATATTGTCAGTCCCCAAAATCCAAGGATGGGGAACAGTTGAAAATGGTTTTAACAGAAGAGGTTTTGTCTTGAACTAAATCACTGCTTCACCTTAAATGTCCCCAGTCTTCCCGAGCTGACTTCCTGTGCTGCATTTAGTCTCTGGAGAAGGTCACGCATGTGCACACCCTTGGCTCAGCCCCAGCCTGGAGCTCCTCCAGCGGAAGGTGTCTCTCTTGCTTAAGTGCTTCTGCCTGGTGAACATTTGGAACATTTTGGGTGTCCTCTCTGGCCCCTATTAGTTTAATTCCTTTGGAGCAAAATCATAATAAAACAATCTCAGTGACCTTCTGCTAAGGAGCCTTATTACACAGCTCCTGTTAGAGGCACTTGGCGGGGTAAGACTGGCCAACCTTATCTGCATGTGAGATGGGTAGGTAATGAGAGATCTTACAAGAGAATAGATTTAATGAGAAGTTGTTAGGAATAACTTTGTCTAGTTCCTATTATTGTTTTCTGAGACAGAACAACACCCTCCTCCAAAAATTTGGTAACAATTTTACTTTTGTTATAGTTGGTAGTTGGGAAATATTTAACTCACCTCCATTCCTTCACTGAGCTTTTGGTTTTAGGGCGGACTCTAAGAAAGTGGTTCTGTCTTGGGACATTAGAATCACCTGTGGATTTTAAAAACTGTTGGTGCCTGAAGCCTACCCCTAAAGAGTATAAACTATGCGGTCTGGGGTGCCACTCATGTCATGATTTTAAAAACTTCCCAGGTATTTATAATATGCTATAGTTGTATAATCTGACCAGGTCCAGGGGGCAAAAAAGGCAAAATCAAATCTGTGTGAACAGGTTATCGTTGCCTAGAATTTACTTTCTATATGTCACAGAATATAAGTTCATAATAAAGAAATTAGGAAAAATCCTTTGTTTTTTTACTTGTAATTGGGGATTGCTTGTTGCACAAGGTGGTTGTGAAGCCTAAGTGAGATTATACAGCAGTGGTGGCGGAGATCCCACTGTACTTTGTAAACCAGGAATGGCAGCCTCACACCCCTGCTCCTGAGTGGGGGTGAGTTCAGGCAGAGACATGGGGGAGGAGAAGGGAGGGCAGGATAGGGGATAAAAAGGAGTGGCAGGCAGACCTGGGAAGAGGCAGGGGTGCTATCCCAAGTCCGTAACACTGACCAAGGTCTGGCTGATTGTTGCCAAATGAATCTAGCCGTGATGTTGACAGAACTTTTATGTCATGCTATGCTATGCTATTCTATGCTATGCTATTATTTTATTTTATTTTATGGAGAAGATATATGTTAGGATTTGTATGCAGAATCTCTCAATTTTGTGAACACCAAGTGCCAAAAAATATATTTGAGGACTAGATGCATAGACCATGCTTTCGTGAACTCTAACACTATATATAAGTGGGAACCTGTTTAAAATCAGATTAAAAAAAAAAGTAAATCACTGCATTTCAAAACTCATATTCTCATTACTTTATAGATTGATTCACTTCTCTATAGGCTGCTTTGCTAGAGGAAGGAGTTCATTATCCTTAGAGACACTAGAGAACATGTTAACTTTATATTTTTGGAGTTTCCTAAGTTTTAAGGAGTGGACTGCCAACTGGGGAAGAGCTCTAAGTTAGAAGAAATCTTACCTGCTATGCTGTGTGGTTTCATTTGCCAGAGTCTGGCAAACATTTGTACCAAGCTGGCAGGCTCAGGGTCCATGGGGTGGGTCTGGTGGCAAATCGGAGGAGGGGAGTGTCACAAAGGGACACTGGTATAGTACTGACAGTTCCTGGTGCACAATGGTTCTGTTTATGTGCAGAGAGTGGGGTCAAGAGAGGCAAAGGTCAGTAGTATTTAAGGTAGGAGGGAACTGAGAAGAGACTAACTTTTTAAAAATAGTCACATGAGGACTTTTTAAAATTGCTTTTTAGGGACAGAGGAGGGGAGGCAGAGAGAGAGAAACATTGATGGGAGAGGGAAGCATTGATTGCCTGGACCTGGGGCTGAACATGCAACCTTTGGTTATAGGATGATGATCCAACTAACTGAGCCACACTGGCCAGGGCAGAAGGGACTAAAAGTGTGTCATGAGGGAAGGAGACGCTGAGAGTTAGAATGGAGTAAGACTGATTTACCTTCATGCTCTTTGAAACTGCTAGAATTTGACATCAAAGGTTGGCTGTGGAACTGATGAATGTATTGTTGTGCTGTTCCCTCATTCTTATAACACTGAAGCATGTCAAAGAAGAACAAATATTAAGAGGGAAAGGAGAAAACTGTTGTTTGGACATAAATGTCCTTAACAGAATCCAGGAGTGATTGGAAGGCTATTAAAACACACAAATGATAAATTGATTAATGCTGAACTGAGCTGCACGAAGTTAAACGTATTTTCCCAAACTTTGAAAGTCTCTTTAGTTCCATATTTATTGTATAAGACAGCTTGTAATGCCTCTCAGGTGTGGAAAAACAGCATAATTCCTCAACTTAAAAAACAAACATCAAAGGTTGTAAAAGCAATATCTTCAAGCTTAAGACATCACATCATCATAAAAAACAGAAAAGAGAACTGTGGTAGATTCCTCTGTAAAACAAATGTAGCATGTGTAGTCCTAGCTAAGTTTATGTGTGTTGTGGATTTGCTTTTGGGTTTTCTTAAAGTAGGACACACCTGTGCCCTATCAGGAACTCTCCCCAACAATGAATCGACATTGAAATGAATGAACATGAGCAATTACTACCATCACCAATTCTCCCTTTCATACCATACCATATATGTGGGTTTCCTATTTTGTATTAGGAGTTGAATAGAGTCATAGCATGTTAAAGTAGAAAGGGAGTGTTGATATCCTTCATTAGGTCCTCTTCAATTTGTAGGTAGGAACTCTGAGGCCCAAAGAGTTAGAGGGATCTGTCAGGGTCACATGGTCAATTAGAGATTTTAATGACATCCTTGATCTTATCTAATACCTATTCCCTACCTCTTCTCAACAGATTCCAGTTTGGGGATTTTTCCTTCCCTCGTGTGATTCAGGGATAATCAAAGTGACACAATTTCTAGCTTCAGGGTAGATCCTAGCTAATCTAAACTAATCAATGCTTTCTCTTGGCAACTGCTATTGATCCAACGGTGAGTACATGACCTGTGATGGTCCCATCAGACTGAGAGGACTTATATCTCATGCTTGCAGAAGACTCTCTCTCCTGCATGTAGCCTCCATTGCCATTGGGAGCCATTTTTCACCATTGTGGGTCTATCTGATGTAGGTGTCCAAGCACAATTAGTGCACAGATCAACCTCTACTAAAGGAAGCACAGAATTGACTCACAATTCCCAGCATGCTAGGCTACTCCACTGAGCAGCTGGGAAAACAAAATATTTCCAACTTTTTCAGGTTACTGAGTAGAACTGGTGAGTAGCCATAGAATGGCACTGAGGGAATTTCTCTGGCTCAGTCTTTGGTGCCTGAACCTTCTTGCTGCCCCCACCCTACCCCGCCCTACCCCACCCTATCCAACCCTACCCTGCAGTGAATGGCATTGCCTATATTTGCACATGGCTATTGAGACAGAAGAGGGAGAAACTACCTTAACTAGTCAAGATATTTTCACTGTAAATGACAGACGATACAATTCAAGCTTAATAAATAAAATGTCCTTGGAAGTTTGACTCAATCTATTGGCTCAAATCAAGTCACTAGGACCCTGCCTCTTATCATCTGTCCTATTATCTACATTAGCCTAATTTATTCTCACATTCCACCAGGGGGCAAGATGGGAGCAACAACTCCAGACACACCTTGTCTCCTGCTCAAGACCCATGGAACAGAGGCGAACCGCTCTCCTGAGGTGGTGCAAACGTCCTACACGTTGCGGTGCCCAAAGCAAGGTATGAACCTTTCACTTCCCAACTAGAAACTCCAGGTTTTGAGCTCCCCTCTGATTTTGTGGGTCATTGCATTGGGAGTGGGGTTTTTGGCGAGACTATCTCAGCCTGTCTTACTGGCTTGGATGAGGTTTTCCTCATTTTCTGATTTGAAGGGGTTGACTTCAGGGTGGTTTCTCTGCTTGTTTGCCCAACGGCAAGGGATCCTTCCATCAGTTGTTATTTTTTTCCTTCTCAGAAGAAATTGTTCCATATATAACTAAATTCCTTCAGTCTTGTGGAAGAGGAGGAGGTGGAGGAGGAGGTGAGTTCGGGTCCCTTGTACGTCACCATCTTGAAGCCAGTCTGCAGATATAGCCTTGCCTCTCATTGGCTCTGGTTGGATCACGTGCCCATTCCTGAACCAATCACTACGGCAGTGCTCTGAATGGCCAGGCCGGAGTTGCCTGTCTCTTCCTAAACTGAAGAATGTAGACTGAGAATGGCAGCAGATCCCCAGGGGGCAAATTACTTTTCTGTTACCCAGGAGACCAGGGAATAGGTGCTGGCTGTCCAACTCAATACCTACGAGCTTTTCTAAATGTGGAGATATTTTTGGTTTATATTGTGCGAAGAGCATAGAATTTGAAATCAGAAAACTGAAATTTCAGTTCCAGCTCTCTGAAATTCAGCTCCAAAATTGTTAAATGGGAAAAGGACGCCTTTACCCAAGTGTTGTTCTGAGGCTTGAATGTGATCCTGTACAGGAAAGCCCTTTTAAAAATGTTAAAAGGCGAAACCAAAATGAGGGAGTGTTGTCGATGTTGTTATTACTATTATCTTTTCTGAATTTCTCCCACTCATGCTCTGAGTATGATGCAGTTCTTTTTCAGGCAAGATATGAGGAGTAAATGCATCATAAGCAACTAGAAAGAATTTGGACAGGGTTGCTGTAAGCATATAGAGTATCTCTGTGAGATTAAAAAACAACTTTCTCCACCTCTGGGTGGTGCAGTTCACAGGGAACATGGCTTGGCCAATGGATAGCATCTTCAAGCAAAGAGAAAGTCACCTTTTCCTCTAGCTAGACACTCCTGCATGCTAGGTTGCATGGCTTGGTGAGTGGAATGAAAGCCGGATGCCTACTGTCACAGATCCCTTGGCAGGACAGGGAAAGATGAGTGGGGAGATGTCTGGTGCACTGCACAATTTGCACAGCTCTAGTCTGTTCCCCACCATTGGTGAAGAACCACCGAGTAGGTTGAACTCTGGAAGCCTAACTCCTTGTTTTCTGGGCAAAGTTCATGTAACTCTCTCAGACCATTTATCACTTTCCCCTCTTCCTGAGCATTCTCATTTCCTGCTGAATACAGCCGTCAATGCTCTTTCTTTTGGTTAACTGCCCCCTACTATCCAGATTCTGATGGCTTTTCAGTTGCTCACCACACGCCATTCCAACTGCAAGGAAGAGAATCCTTCCTTTTTAACCACGTAGAGGAGTGATGTTGCAGAGGGCAGCTAACCCTTTACAGTGAACGCAGTGCATTGGTTCACCACAGTTGGCTGTTGCTGGAAAGGCAGATGCTGATTTCTCCGAAATGCCCAGAAACAGGGATGAAAAGTGCAGGCAGCTTCACCTAGATTGACCACCACTGTTTGCTATTCTAAATCCTCCTGGCAACAACAGCTCCAGAAAAAAATTATTTGAACTGGATCCAGCCAGCCTCCAGGGAGCCTGGGATGCAATACAGTGGCCTTTGTGTTACTATGACCGAATGTCTTCCTATTCTTAAAAGATTATCCTTCTCTTGTTCGAAAGATGGACAGCTGTCCCCCTTAAACCACATGGAATATGCTTCAAGACCCCCACTGGGTACTTGAAATTGTGTACAGTACCAGATCCTTTACATATGATATTTTTCCCCCTATGTATATGTACTTTTGATAAAGTTTACTTTATAAATTAGGCACAGTAAGAGATTAACAATAAAACAGAATTATAACAGTATACCATAATTTTTGTGAATGTCTCATTGTTTCAATCAAAATATCTATTGTACTGTACTCACGCTTCTTGTGATGATGTGAGGTTGAGAGATGATACAATGCCTTATTAAGTAAAGAAGTTTCACCTTTTCACTTAAAGGAAGCACTTAATTGCTTCTCTTAGGTATATCTGAATTGCCAGCATCACAACATTTGTACTTTGGGGACATTATTTAGTAAAATAAGGGTTGCTTGAACACAAGTACTGCAATACTGTGACAGTCAATTTGATAACCAAGACGGTGGCTACCATGTGTCTCACGGGCAGGGAGCATATACAGCGTGCAGATGCCGGACAAAGGGATGATTCATATCCCAGGCAGGACAGTGTGGACATCATGAAATTTCATCACACCACGCAGAATAACATGCAATTGAAAACTTAAGAACTTTATTTCTAGAATTTTCTATTTAATATTTTTGGACCATGGTTGACCATAGCTAACCGAAACCATGGAAAGTAAAACCACAACTAAGGGGACTCCTGTAGTTAGAGCTGACAGAAGCTTGCAATGTTGCTGAGTTGTGACTTTGTTGCCCCTTTTACTGCATCCTTGGTGTCTTTGGGGGGCATCCACAGTGACACTCTCGAAGTGAGGTGAGCCACAATCACCTGGTCATTGATGGTGTGGTTTATATGAATTAGGTCTCAGGTGAAAGCATGCTCAGGGCTCTTTTGCCTAGAAAACACCTTTGCTTGACACTGCTATTCTTGCCTCATTCTTCTTTACCTAGAAAATAGCCTGCTGCTTTAGCGGCCACTTCCTCCTTCCTCTAAGTAGTTGCTTTTTTCATTTGTCCCCTTCTCCCCACATGTCCATTCTCTGCCCCTCTCGGGCTCCCCTGTCCTGAGGGTTCTGGTTGGTTCATTCAAAGGGAGGCACAGCAGGAGACTGGAGCTCTTGAGGGCTGTGATATGATGCCACCTCTGACCCTCCATGGCAGCCTCAAGAAGGATCTGGCAGAAGCTGTGGTCCTCCGCAAGGCCAGGCCTGTTGGGAAGGGTTCATCTGAAGTGTCTGAAGTGTTACTTCATGTCTGATTTGATTTCATCTTTTCTCCTCCCCTCAAGGAGGGCATGGTGCACTCTCACTTCCTGTTCCTTTGACCAAGGGAAGGAAGAGGAAAAGAGAAAGAGACAAATCTCTCTTTTCATAACTGGGAACTGAGATAGTTTTGTCTTTCTGGTCTGCTAATGTCCCTGGCTAACACTGAGGGCCCATTGAGACTGTTTATGGGCCAAGAGTCCAAATGCTGATTCTTCCAGGATGGGCTAAGGTAGGCTGAGGTAACAAACCACTCCCACATTTGAATAATTTAGACCAGCAAAGGCTTCTCTTTTCATGCTACATGGCCACCTCAGGTCAGCAGCTCTGCTCACCAGCTTCAGAGACCTAGGCTAATGGGACCAACCTGGTCTCCAACATTGCCCCACTCCACTAGGGGAACAAGTTTGCAGAAAAACTTGTATCAGGACTGAAATGTTGCTGTCAGGTGCAGCTTATATTGCATTTATTTAGTCAGGAGTAGTCACATGGCTCCACATCAATGGAAAGGGGATGATCATCTAATCTTACCATGTGCCCAGAGAGGGTGCTCTGAAGTATTTAGGAACAGTACTGATGATTACCACAGGGCACACGCATGGGTTCTTCAGATTCAGCATGGCCTGGTTCTCTGGCAAGGGAGGTCAGATTCCGGTCTGAAGCCCACTGTCCCTCGCAGTCTCTCACAGGATTGGGAGTGCACCCCATGGCATCTTTCTCCTGGAGCCCCACTCCTGAAAGGCAACCCCTGGGAGGATGGTTGACAACATGGCTGAAACCCAGCTGCTATTGTTGAAAGAAATCTATTGTGTTCAAATCCACTTAACATGAAAGCTACCAATGTAATTGAAGTATACAATCTGATGGTATGTAGCGCATTCACAGTGTTGTGCCAGCATCACCACTATCTAATTCTAGAGCAGTTTCATCACCCCAACAGGAAATTCTGCACCCACTTAAGCAGTTACTCCCCCTTTTGCCTCCCTCTAGCTCCTGGCAACCACCAATCTGCTTCCTGTTTGGTGAATTTGCCTATTCTGGATATTTCATGTAAGTGGAACCTTCTGTGCTATTAAGCACAGACACTTTCTGAGCTCACCCAGTGCTGTCACACCAAATGGGGGCAGTGGCCGGCAGGTGCGCCACAGCCACCTTCTCCATCCACCTGCTGTCACTCTAATTTCCATTTTCCTGGCTCAAAGGGAGAGTAGCACCCTGCTGCCTAGCAGGAAATGAACTGCCTGCCTCCTCCTCTTTCAAGCTCCTCCGTCTCCATGGGTGAATCTCTATGGGAAGCCCGCCCACATGGGAGGTGGTGGGAAGAAGGCACATTCCTGCTGCAGGAGAAAGAAAAGCCACAGCACTCCCTCCCTCTCTCTCCGGCTCCCATCCCCTGCCCCGCAGAAGTGTGTGGTGGGGGTGATTAATAATTAATATTAACCACAGTTAATAACTCTTGGGGGAGTATGGCACCTGGCCCAGGTTCCCCCCTGTATTTTTTTTTATAAAATGTGTTCCTTTACTGCTGCTGTTTTCAGCGATGGGCCTGACAGCCAAGTCCGCTACAACTAGAAAGGTTTGATAACTTCTTCCACATCATTTTGATCACGTTCGCCCCCTACTCAGCAACTGTCTATGCCTCTCTATTATGAATGCATAAGTTCCAAACTCATGGCTTGGCATTCAAGGCTCTCTACAAACGAGTTCCAGGGTAGTGTCCTGCTTCCTTTCTCACCACACCCCAGCACAAACTCTGCCGTCCTTGCAGGCTGGCTTCTCACTCACCCTCCCTCCATTTGGGGTGGTGTCTTTAGTCTAATCTCCCCACCTGGGATGTGCTTATTCTCTTCCTACCTGTGAGGCTCTTTGCCATTGTGTCCTCTCAGCCTTTCTGGGCTCCCAGTCTTTCCTCCCTTCTGAACGCCAGCCAACGCCCTGTCAGCACCCTCCAGGCACGTGTCCTGCTGCCTCACGTGGATAGTTAGTTAGTGACTTCCTCACATGTTTATGTCTTCTGTGCTGCTGGGGGCAGGGTGAGTTGCTGATTGACTGATTGCAGCTAACCAGCCTCTCCTTCAGTGTCCTCAGAAAGGGGCTCTAGCAGAGCCAGGCAGAAGTTCTGTTAGCCAAGGCCACAGAGCCGCAGTCTTTTCCTGACTGGTGAGTGGGGTGTTAGGAATGCGAATGAGGTTGCTCTGGGGAGTTCAGCCATCTTCCAGCAACACCTGCCCAGCCCATGCTGGGACTGGGTGTTCAGAAGAGACGGTCATTAACTATTCTTGGGGCTTTTTCAGGACGACCCAGAAGTACATTCTGCTGTGACCAGGTTTAGGTGAAGGGATGAGAAGAAAGGGGAACAAGGAGGGAGGAAGAAAGGTGAACTGGGGAGGGCAGATGAGACAGAAACAGTCAGAAAGGCAAGCCAGTGTGGGAGAGAAGAAAAGAGGGGAGGGGAATAGACTTAGGGACCCCAAACCTTGGGTGAGAATCTCCCACACCTTGCTGAAGGGAGGAAATGCTGCTGCATGGCTCCCACTGTTTTCACACTTGCCCCCTAACTCCCACACCAGGATATATGCACCCCCCCGCCCCCCAACTGGTTATCCTCAGGTCGCCTGCCTTAATAGGTCAAAAGCAGCCCCAGCCCAGAGTGTATTCCTCCTTGGCAATCTCCTCTCTGTGCTGTGCCTGGCTTTGTTTTTGTGTTTTTGGTTTAGTTTGTTTCAGTGGGAGGGGCTGACTTGTGCCTTGGAGGAATTATTCTGAGCCCTGGAGAAATGCCCAGAGGGACAGAGCTGCGGCCACATCCCCAGTGCAGCCTGACCTTTCTCAGGGTGGCCTAGAGCTGCCCCAACACAAGAAGGATCCCTTGGCAGTGCAGCCACATGGAAGCGGGCACACCCAGGGCCTGCTGCCCCAGACTCTGCAGGGGCTGGGTGTAGTTTTTTCCTTTTAGGGCTTGCAACCAGGCCTCCCTAAATGAGGCCAAGTTGGCAGCATCCTGTTTGCACTCACTCCGACTTTTGCAAATTCCTTGCTCCCCTAAAAGTAAAGGCAGAGGCTCAGGCACAAGGCCTTATCGAGTAAGTTCCTAAGATCCATGCTTCTGTAAGGCCTGCGACTTGGCGTTCACCATGCTCTCTGCTGTCTCAGTATTATCTCTGCACTCATTCCTGCTAAACACACCCCGCCAACCCATTCTGCCTGTGGCCGCTGGATTCATTCTGTTATAGGCCTTCTCTTATCTCCTGACTCAATCTCCATTCACAAACCATCAGTGGCTTCGAAATAAATAACTTGTTCATGCAATCAAAGCTTCTGTGCTTTACTCCAGAGGGTACAAACCACATCAGCTCTGCCACCTTTCCCCAAGGGCTGTCCTGAGAGCTGAGGAGAAGCGAGGGACAATATGCTGGGGACACATCCCATTCGCAGTTCCAAGGGGTGCCACTTGGGAGTGTTGGTTCTGGAATGATCCCACCTCAGAGTCAAATAACCTTTATACTTTGGGATCCCTCTTTACATAGGCCTTCCTCAAGCTCACAATATTTACTTCTATGACTTGGAAAAGGGAAGTTCAAGGTGAACCTCCAAGTTTGCAGATAACGGTAAGCTGATGATAGCTAGTTCTTGTCACACGTGCTTTCTTATCCCTCCTTCCTTACCCACAACAGATGTGACTGATCCACTTTTATTCAGTAAGCCCAGCTGAGGCCTCAAAACATACTCTTTCAACACGACCCCAGGAAGCCACTACCGATCAATTGAATTTGGCCGGGGAGATGAAATCTCTCTCTTATCCCCACACTCACCTCTTCCAGGGAGTGAAACATAAGACCTTGGAAGATTGGATACAAACAAACGGAGCGGACCACTAGATTGAGCCCACAAGTGTCAGGGCC
Source organism: Noctilio leporinus (assembly GCA_004026585.1). Classification (NCBI taxonomy): domain Eukaryota; kingdom Metazoa; phylum Chordata; class Mammalia; order Chiroptera; family Noctilionidae; genus Noctilio; species Noctilio leporinus. The sequence goes on along the minus strand of PVIW01000208.1, from coordinate 399,893 downwards.
ATCTCACTCTTGTTGGGTAATTATACTTGGAGATTGATACAAAGAGTTTTCCCTCATTTCCTTGTTCCCAACCCTTCCCTATATTCAAGCTAAAGATTGTGCTTATATTTTCATGGTGAGTGAATGAATGATTCAGCAAAATTACAGAAAGCTAAAGGTTCATCGAGGCTTTGAAACTCCTGGCAGAGATGGTAATTCAAGGAAAAAAGAAAAGCATCTGAGGTTTAAAAGCTTAAGTTTTGGAGTTTAAAAAGTATGACTTTTAAGGGGCTGGGGACATAGAGAATAAATGACGAGTAGAAAAAGAATGAAAACAGGCAAACAAGGAAAGCTCTTCTAGAGTGCAGGTTGAGGTGGGAGGAAAGGTACTGGGGAGAAGTGGGTCTTTGAGAAGGATTCCTGTGTCCTGCATATCCCTGTGCCCAGGCTGGGTGAGAGAGTGATGGCACCCCAGGCAAGTTTGGGAAACTGAGGCCACACTTTCATGGGGTGAGGCCAAGGAAGTGCCTAGCATGCTGCGTCATGTGAAGGTCCTCAGACACAGCTTCTGCATTTCTCAAAGCCTGGAGTAGTGTGAGAACTTCTGGCGGTAAGTCGTGCTTCTGAGAGCAACAGGGATGAAGCACTGATGAAGTAAGGAGGAACCAGAAAGACAAGGCAGTGGAGAGTGGGGGTGGGGACCTCTCTGTGATAGCAGCATGGTAAGAGATGACACGGAAGACCTGATCACCCCTTCCCCTGACCTCTTAGGAGCCTTGAGGAAACAGGAATCTATAGGAATCCTGAATTTACTGAATTCCAGTTCTGCCGTTGAGCAGAATGGGAGCTGGAAAGGGAACTTAAGTTTAATCACAGAAAAGGGAAGAAAACTACTTCATGGGCACATGTGATCTGATATTTGTTTAGATAGAAAGATATTCCTCCAACTATAATTATAACATGACATTTTCTGGCTCCTGATTGTGGCCTGGGAAGTATCATTGCAGTCTCTTTTAGGGAGCATTCAGCTTGCGGTGTGGGTCCCCTGTCTCTGGAGTATTGGATGCGGGTTTGGTCAATGGACTTCAAGAAGGACTTGTTGTTTCAGAGAAGACCCGGATGGCCAGTCCTGGGAGGAGTGGGAAGGTTTGTGGGGACGGTGCTGACATGCAGCACAACTATGCAGCTGTGATTGGGGCCCAGGATGCACAGTTCTGAAGGGAAATTTAAGAGTGGGCAAGGGTGAGAGCTGGGCTCTGTGGATTGTTCAAGTCCCTGAGCACTATGGGTAAATAAAGTAGGCCAACTAAATAGGACTGGTGAGAAGAAAATATTGTATGGTTCACAAAAGATACTCTATCTCTGAGCCTGTTAACCCTGTGAGAACATACAGGTTGAAAGACATGTATTTTAAAGAAGGGGTTAGTTTAGGATTTCTCAACCTCAGGAATTCTTTGTTGTGGAGGAGGGGATTGTCCAGGTCAGTTTAGCAGCGTCCTCACCTCTACTCACTAACAGACAGGAGCATCTGGCCCTGCCCTGACCCAGCCTCAGTGATAATCAATAATGTGTTCAGATTTTTCCATATGTCTCCTGGGGGGACAAAATCATGCCTAGGTGAGACCACTGGGTTAATTTAATGTTTCTAAAGGAAGGATCATAGAATAGAAGTTGTGGGGGGAAAAAAAAAGTGGAGTGTGTGGCTCAATGGATTCAGTGCTGGCCTGTGAACCAAAAGGTCACCAGTTTGATTCCTGGTCAGTGCACATGCCTGGGCTGCAGGCCAGGTCCCTGGTTGGGGGTGTGTGTGAGAAGCACTGATTGATATTTCTCTCCCTTTCTTTCTCCCTCACTTCCCCTCTCTCTAAGCATAAATAAATGCAATCTTAAATAAAAGTGGGGTCTTTCATCAAGTAAGTCTGGAAATGCTGAGTTAAAACAAGGTAAATACAGCATCTTATTTGTAGGACTCCTCAGGCCTGCAGAATGCCAGTGGACACATTAAATCTCTGTAGGCACATGTGGGATGAGCATGTATCGACCCTATGCGGGACATTGCTATGTTAGATATATGCCTGGCCTGTAAAACATGAGGGTTAATAATAACAGGCATGTCATTAGTGTTTTACAGGTGAAAGTGTCTGCCAAATAGATTGCTTTTTCCTTATTACGATTCTCCAAGGCAAGTACAATCATTCCTTCCTATAGCAGAGAGAGCGCCAGGACTCAGAACATTGAAATATTTGCTCATGGCCACACAACCTACTGGGACTTGAATGGGTGTTTGCTTTTCAGGTCTGCGCTCTTAACACATTATTGACCAGCAATTTTATAGCAAAAGCTAATGCAAGTGCCAGCGCAAGTTAACGTGTGATCAGGTCAGCAATGTTTGAGTTTGCAAACAGGAGGCTTTTCAAGACCGGTCAGCAATGTGTTAATGGGTTCCTGCTGTCTCCTGGGCATGTGGTTAAGCTTCTGAAACTGATGTCCTGCCAGAGTCAAAGTACATCTTTGCTTTCAGTGACACTCTTATATTTAGAGTTCTCTTGAGAGACTTTGCTTGGTCCACATTTACATGGGCAAATGGAGGGCTTGCTGGAAAAATATTGGCTATCTTCAGCATGAGAACGTTTCTTTTGATTATGATTCTTAAATAAAACTGTTTCCTCCTTTCTGAAAATGAGGGGAAAAATGTATAATTGTGTTGTTTTCTTTTTTCCTTGGTTGCTGGGAAGCTCAGATACAAAATTTCCATCTTGTCTGACGGTTTTGTGCCCTTTCCCCTTGGTTTTATTATTATTTATTATGTGTAGCTTTATACAGTTTGTGTGTTGCCTCAGATGCTTGATGAATAAAAGTGGATATATATATATATATATATATATATATATATATATATATACATATATATATATATATATGGAAATTTTCCAAAATATTCACACCTTAAAAAACCCCTACAATGCTTAAAATGGTCCCACCTGGTTTTATTTTCTAAATGTATAAGAGTGCCCATGCGTGAGCTGCAACCAGGAGTAGTTGGTTACACTTGAGTGAAAGATCAGCAGCCATCTACTTACGTATTTTTTATTTCTTAAACATTAACTTATCTGTATAGTGCTTTGGGTGTACAAAGACTTTGCGTAAACATCTTATCCAATCTTGTCAACTGGTTTCTCTGGGAGCTGGAGCAGGTGTTATTAATTACATTAATTACTATCTCATTTGATTGTCCATGAGAAAACCTAGGCTCACTTATGTTAGGTGGCTGATTTTTGCTTTCTGATGTTACTGGCCCAGACTGTATCTTTTACCTCCAATGGACATACCTCGCCCCCCCCCCCCCCCCCCCCCCCCCCCCCAGGTTCCAAGAGGTGGCAGAGTAGCCATGGCAGCCCTAACTGAACTGAGCTCTCTTTTCCCACAGAGCTCAAACATAGCCAGGGGGCTCAACACTGTGCCCCAGCCATTCACCCCCAGTGACAATGCACAAATCTCCCAAGACGGAACATGTTTAAGAATTCTGTTCAGTTAAAAAATTTCGAATTGTATAGTTGAATGCTAAGTTAGAAAACCTGAGATCAGGGAGGGGGGCGGGGGGAGACAGAGGCAAGAAAGGGGAGCAGCTTAGACAAGAACCTAGTATAAAGGAACCATGGACATGGACAACAGGTGGGATTGACTGTGGGGGGAATGGGTGGGTGGGAAGGGGGACAGAGGGGAGCAAAAAGGGGATGGATGTAATACAACAATAAAATTTAAAAAAAAAATAGAAAACCTGAGATCATAGAACATGATAGATTTTGTCTGTCACGTCTGCGTGGCAACTTTAAAAGTAGCAACATATAGTAAGTCCTCACAACATTGTTGATAGGTTCTTGGAAACTGCAACTTGAAGCAACACTGGCATCTAACAAAACCAATGTTCCTTCCTATGGGCTGATTCATATACAAGTTCCTATGGCATAGTTCTGGTCATGAAAACACCTCCAAACTTCTAAATAAAGACCTGAAACTGTTCTAATATAAACACCGACATTAATGTGGGCTATACATACATTTAAGAGGGATTAATGGAAAGTAAGAAAATTCTTTTCCAGCCCACCAGCTCCAGTTCAGGGTCCTAGGTCGTGGGGCCTCTCCCAGTAGCTCGGGATGCACCCTGACAAGATGCCCTTCCATCACAAGGTCACCCACACCCACACACCCTTACTCAGACTGGGACAGTTAGACACACCAATTCACCTCATTTGCACATCTTTGGGGTGTGGAGAGAAACCAGAATCCCCAGAGACAACCTGCCAGATGTGGGAAGAATGGGTCAACTCTGGCTGGGAATTGATTTTTTTTTTCCTTATCAACATTATAACAAAACATTATTCAAGGCTCAGGTGCCATAACAAAATACCATAGTCTGGGCAACTCGAACAACAGGAATGTATTGCTCACAGTTCCGGAGGTTGGAAGTCCAAGCTCAGGCTGCTGGCTAATTCGGTTTCTGGTGGCTCACAGAGGGGCTGTCTTCTCGCCACCTGCCTGTGGCCTGGCCTCAGTGTGTGCATCTGGAGAAGGGTAGGGGCAGGGGCGGGGGAGAGGCAGAGAGGGAGAGAGGAAAAGAGGGAAAGGGGGAGAGAGAGGGCAGGAGCAAGAACACTTTTTGCTTCTTATAACACCACAGTCTTTTGGGATTAGAATCCCGCTTTAATGATCTCACTTAACCTTAATTACTTCCACAAACCATCCTCTCCAAATACAGTTATACTGGGGCTTAGGGTTTCAACATCTGAATTTTGTCAGGGGGACACAATTGAGTTCATACTGCGCAGGTGTGTCATTTAATGTAGGTCCCCCGCCTCCACAAGTTCAGTCCAGTTTGAATGGGGCTAACTCTTAAATCAGCTGTTACTAATGGACTAAAAACAGCATACACAAAACACCTGGCACAAATTATTTTCCCTTAAAGAAAAAAAAGCTGGTTGCTTCTGTTATACTGCACTAAATTCCCTTTTAAGCTGATATTTGGAATCCTGCAGTCACTGTAACTGCAAATCTTTTCCTATGGGCCAACATTACAGAATAGTAGAATTACATAGCTAGGAAGGGGGAAAAATGTCTTCTTTTAGCTTTTGAGGATGGCTCGAGCCAAACCCAGTTCTCTGATCATGGGCACCCTGATCTCATTGTTTTTGCTTTAATACAGCATTATTTTCTCCGAAGTATTGTCTTTTCTGTGGCTCACAGTATAAATTAAGGGCAAAATCAATGACTTGCCTCATGTATGGTATTGTTTATCATAATTTTGCTTTCTTTGCTACATGGTCATAGATTATGTAAATTCTCTCTCTGCTGTCATTGATAAGATGGTGAAATCACAAATGCTTCATCTAAAGATGGTTGTTTAAACCATGCTTGTATTCTTTTTGATCAAATTTCTTCAATTTTATGGGAATGTGCAAGAAAATGGCCAAATGATAAAGGAATTTTGGGGCCATTGATTGACAATCATGGATCATCTCTGTTTCCAATGTCTTTATCTCAAGCATAGGGATCCTGAACTTTGCACAATAAAGCCACAAATGGAAGTAAATTATGCTGAGCAAAAATAAACTCTTTTACTGAAAATTTCCCAGGAGTTTTGATATTTTTGACTCTTGCTCACTAAATATGGAAAAGATTGAGACACCATGAGAAGCAGGGGGGCTTTTCGGCTTTTTTTAGTCCTTTTAAGAAGTCGTTTCATCCCTCTAATGCTATGTTCATGATGCATCAGAAGTCCCTCAATGTGGAAAAGTCACAGCCCTCTGCATGGTAACAGTTGCTGAAGATATTCTCTAAGCTTCTAAATTTTTAAAGTTTTATTTGATTTTCATTTGAGAGAGAGGGGAAGGGGGTGGAGAGAGAGAGGGACAGAGAGACAGACATTGATGCGAGAGAAAAGCACTGATCAGCTGCCTCCTGCACATGTCCCAACCCGAGATTGAGCCTGCAGCCTGGTTATGTGTCTTGACTGGGAATCAAACCGGCAAACTTTCAGTTATGGAACAACACTCCAATCAACCAGGCCAGGCCAGCTAGGGCTAAGTGTCTATTTTTGCATAAGGACTAAAGCTCTGCAAATTAGAATTTGTATTCTAGTGGTCTGAAAACTGCCCAACATATATAAATGATGGCAATGGACATTTCACAGCATCTGTCATCTTTCAGGGCTCAAATCCCCTTAAACCATTTCTTTTATCTTCCATTCAACACTGGATCAAAGTATTATCTAAACTTAGTGGGTGTGTCAGTGGAACTATGGTGGAAAGTACATGTATACAAAGGCTAAGGCAGGAACTTGTACCTCTTTATAAATGTGTCGGATTTTTTTTTTATGAAGGAATAGATGTGATGAGGGAGTTCAGTTGATACAGTTTATTTGAAGGATATGATTGTGGAAGTCAAGAAGAGTTGGAACAATCTGAACAGCTCAATGTCTCAGCTTTACAGAAAATGAACGTGGTGTTCAAAGCTCCGCAGGGCTGGCTCATTAGGAGTTTTAGCAGTTTAACAGTAGTGCCATCTAGAAGCAACCTGGTACCCTGAAATACTCCTGACTCTTTCACATCTTTCCCTGGTGCCATTTAATGTGTTTCTCTGTCCCTTGTGGTCCATGCAAATTGGTAGTTAGATCTAGAGGTTTGGTTAGATGATACTTCTTGTTCTTTTTCCTCTTCTCCTTATCCTTTTTGCTATGACTCCAGAGTTAATGGTGTATTTTTTGTCTTGTTATGGTTCCCTTAGGGTTGTGATTAGCCATTGATATTCACATACACACAACACACACACACACACACCCACACACGCACGCACACACACACAGAGTCTTAAAATAACAATACTAACACCCCAACCAATAATAATGAAAAATAGTTGAAATTTTGTTTCAGTTCTACATCATAAAGTGATTTGAAATAATTCATTTCTGTGTTGTTATGCCTACGGCTGGACATATCAACTTATTTGCCTAATTTTGTTCCTGAATTTTAGAGTTGTTTTTGTATTATGTTTATTTTGTTATAATCATGCAAAGCATTAGATAGTTCCAAAGTTAAATTTACAAAAGGAGGCATATTCAAAGAAACCTAGCTATTTCCATGTTCTCTCTGCCTATTTCTTTCTATATCTACAGGTAACTTTGAAAGAATTATGACTTATTATTCCATTTTAAGAATATAAACAAATACACATATATCTACTTATATCACCCTTCTTCTTAGAGAAATAATATACCATATTATTTCCCCCTCTTTGCTTTTTTGTACTTAACAATCTATGTTGAAGATCACTTTAAAGTAGCCTATATTGTCCACATTTTTAACTGAGTTCATGCACTATCTATATCTTAGCAGTCTTCAGGGTTACACAGCAGAAATAATAAGACCCTGTTAGAAAATCCTTTCATACACTGTTGGTGAAAAGGTTTATTGTTGCAACCACTTTGAAAGGCAATTTGGCAAAATCCTGAAAAGATAAAAATGTGTTTCTACAATCCAGAAATTCTCTTTCCAGAGAAACTCTTAATGTTGAAGTGTACACCATCATTTATAATAGGGGCAATAAAACCCCCCAAATATCCATCAAAAAAAGAATGGTTAAACTAAATTGTGATATATTTAAGTGATAGAATGCTATACAGCAATGAAAAGAAATAAATTGGATCAATAAAAAATGACATAGATTTCAAAAACATAATTTAATAAAAACAGATTATAAGATGAATATATTAACATTATTATGCAAAATTATAATTTATAAGATCATACTATGTATTATTCATGGCTCCATGAGTAGAGAGTAACAGTATCAAAACATGAATAAAGGTTTTTTTTATCTTTGAGCTCCCTGTGGTGGGAACAGAAAGTTGTACTTTGTAAATTGAAGTGTTTTTACAGCGTTTTTCTCTGTTTCTCTGTTTATTGCTTTGTTTTGCCTAGGTTTTCTTCTAGGAGTTAGGATTGAGGGATTGATTGGTTAATATTTCTACCTGAACTCATTTTGACTAAGAAATACCAAAAGAGAAATATGTAAAACATATTGTTGGGCAGCCATGCACCTTGGGAGACCAGGGTGGAGGCAGCAAAGGGAGTTGAAGTAAGAAAGAACCCAGAAGTCATCATTCTTTGGTGATCTCTGCAACTTTTTTGAAGAAAGATCTTCCTGTGTAACCATGTCAGGTATCTCAAAACCACATGAAATCAGGTCCTGAAGTTGCAAAATATCATTTACAGTGCTACGTGTTCTGTGACAGTGTAAAGTGCAAGATTTCATCACCATCGAAGACAAAAACAAAGAAAAAGTGAGTCCAGGGCAATGACAGGTAGGAGTCACAGTGCTCTGGATTAGGGGAAACAGTCTCGCATGACAAGAAATTAGGTCTTGGGGTACAGGACACAAACCAAGAACCCACAAACATTTTTGTTGAAATTGTTTTGAAAAAAAATTTTTTTTGCTGAATTTTTATTGAAAAACATACGAAAAATGTTAACTTAAATATGCCTGAACATTAAAGTATTAGGGTAGCCCTAGCTGGTGGGTCGATGGGCTGAGTGCTGACCTGGGAGGCAAGGGTGTGCAGGTTTGATTCCCAGTCAGGGCACATGCTTGGGTTGCAGGCCAGGTCCCTGGTTAGGGATGTGTGAGAGGGAGCCACACACTGACATTTCTCTCCCTCTCTTTCCTTCTCTCTAAAAATAAATAAATAAACTCTTAAGAAAAGAAGTATCAGGATATTTCACATTTCAAAAATCCAGATTTCTGGATTGTATCGAAACATCAGAAAATTTTGTACCACTGGGTCCACTTCCTAGCTTAGCAGGTGACATTCACCTGGAGGTGCTGCCCCCTTTAGGTGGAGCCTGTGCTCCCTGGTTAACCACAGTCTCCACCTGACGGGGACATTATACTACCTGCCTGATTATCAGACTAATAATGCCTAATTTAAGGCAATAGGTAATGACATTTGGTATTTCTCCCCGTAATAGCTTTTCCTCCCTCCAAATATTTCAGTTCTGTGTTTCCAACTATATTTAAACTGCAAGTCAGAGCTTTTAAGGTGCTACCATTCCTTCCTTGGTGCTTTCTTTTATTTGGAGGTTAATAATGTAATTTAATGAAAATTACAGCCAGAAGGTACTTGAAGCCCTGCTTCCTCGGTGGCAGAACTATGGCTTTAGTTCTCATTCGTGGTCCTATGCAGTCTTGAAAGATAGCAGAGTGCACCAGGCAGCCAAAAAGAAGTTTTACAATTCTGAATGTAGACCACACTTTCTTATTTATAACACCCATAGCAATAAATCCTAAAGAAGTAAGTCTAATGAAGAATTTCTAACCTTGGCTGGTGTGTCTCAGTGGATTGAGCACTGGCCTGTGAACCCAAGGGTTACTGGTTTAATTCCCAGCCAGGGCACATAACCAGGTTGCAAGCCAGGTCTCCAGCCAGGTCCATGGCTGGGGGCAGGTGAAAGGCAACCATACATTGATGTTTCTCTCCCTTCCTTGCTCCCTCCCTTCCCCTCTCTCTCTAAAAAAATAAATAAAATCTTTTTAAAAAAGAATTCCTGCATATTATCTAGTGAGAAAATAGATTGGGACGAGTCTGAGATCCTATCCATACCTATGGCATGGGGTGGGGGTGAAAGGCCAAGGGCTTACCGTGTGATTTCTGTCAGGATAAGGAGACAGAGACTCAACAGCAAGTTCAAACAGCACATTTAATTAAAAGGTCTTGTCTATTTGGGGAAATTTCTCAGAAGACTTCTTGTTCGATGCCATGAGTGGAGGTAGGTTCAGATGGGTCAGTGCTAGATAAAAGGTTCCAATACGATAGATATTGCTGGACTAAGTGGAACACATGTAGCCATAGATGGGATTTTTTTCATAAAGTGGGCACATGCATGATGTGAACCAAGTCATATCAGGAAAGGGAGACCCAAAGGATGCCCACCAACACCACCAAAAGTTTATAAAATTCTTTTTCTGTCTCTGCTTCTTCATCTGCCTGATACCCCATCATAGACACAGAGTCATTCCTTTGTATTTAGGCACTATCCTTAGGCATTTTTGTCATAAATATCTTTGGGACAAAGTTTTAAAAATCTTTTAAAAATACATTCACTGTCTCTGCCAGGCTCTTTCTAATGCATGAATTCATGCCCAAGGTCATATAGCCAATAAGTGGTCACCAGAATTGGAGCTCCTCTAACTCAAAATTCATTCTATGCGGTGGTTTTTAGTGTATGTTCTTGAGGGTCCTGGGGGTCCCGGATACCCTTCAGTGGGTCTGTGAGTTCTTAACTATTTTCATAGTCATACTAAGAGAGTATTTGCCCTTAAAACACCCTCTCATTCTCTAATGACTGAATGGTAAAGTTTTTCAGAAGGTAAATGACATGTGATCACAACAGATTGAAGGCAGAAGTAGATTTGAGAATCCAGCTGCCTTCTATGAAGCTGGGAACTAAAGAGGTTAGCAGACATATACAATAATGCCATTTTACTCACTAATTTTTATTTGTTTATTTTGAACTCTTTGGAATTGCCAATAATTTTGAAGAGTGTTAAGTATCCAGAGATGAAGATACTTGAGCCACTAGCTTTCTTTACCTGAGTACGGGCTGAATTATTTTTGCTCTGAGATAGCTAATAAAGAAAGGCATGGGGTATGCAAGTGGGGTGAGTAGAAGGGTGGTCTGTACCCCTGGAGGATATAGACTTAGACATGAGAAGGTAGCAGGAAGGCCTTTAGGAAGAGGAGAGAACACAGAGAGGGAAGTCAGGAAGCACTAGAAACAAGACTCTTCTTGCTCAGGACTGATATGGTCTAGTGGGAACCAAACCTGGTTCAGCAGAGTTGCTTTAGCAAAACTACTTAGAAATGGTGTGATCTGGGCAAATCACTTTTCTTTAGGGGGCTGTTACTCTCCTTGAACTAAACCAGAATTTTCAGCCCAGTACTGTGATAAAATGATAAATAATAATATATATAGAAGTAATTAAGGATAAAACAATAGACAACATAGCAAAGTTTGTAAATACTTAAAAATTAAGGTATATTTAGCATCATCTCCTACCATAAGGCACTCTACTCACCTGAATTCTGGGGTGCTTTCTTGAATGGGACTACTGTTAGCCCCGAATGGCTTAGCCTAGGGAGTATAAGTTACCAGGGCAGAGAAAAGAGGTGAATAGCCATGGAAAGTAGATGACTTAGTAAGGTTCTCTTCCAGCTCAAAATCTCTAGCTGTCTAAAAAGTTTTTGTTGCCTGTCCTGTAGACACATATCCTCAAAGAAGAAAAGAGACATACTTAGAAGGAAGGTCAAGAATCATCAAACTTTCAAGCCACACCAACCTGGGATCATTTCTCAACTCTGTCTCCTGATCTTGGTGTGTTCTTGAGCAAGAGATACAACCACTCTGTAAAAAGAGGATAATAATGTTCACTTCATTGCATGGTTGCGAGCTGTTCAATGAGAAAACATGAATCGAATTGTCTTCCTTATAGCCAGCAGCCAGTAAACACTGGCCTTCTTTTCTTTTTTTCAAAGTGCACAAAGAGAGAATTGAGAGCTATAACAGGCAAGGCTTATCTTTTTTGGTGCCTCTTGATGAGAGGGAGGGCTGCATCAGAGGAGTGCAGTTTGGGGCACTTAGATTCTGACTAGGAAAGAAAGCAATTGGGTAATTTTGTGTCCCTAGCTAAGCAGGTCTGGAACTGCCATCTTGGTGACCTCTCCCTTCCCAGAGGGAAGGAATGTCTCCTCATTCATTTCTGTTCCCCTGGGTCCCACTTCCTGGGAGACATGATGGATGAACCACAGCCAGCAAAGACTTTGCTCCCCATTTATCATCTTCTGGCTTGCTTAGTGGAGCCATTTCCTTTCCAACAGGTGAGTTGGATGAGATAGATTACATGTTGTCAAAATAATAAGTAATGGAATTCTGTGGTCATTCCTTTGTGATATAGAAATGGAAAACATTAAAGCATTTTAATTTAACTTAACAGCAAGCTTAGGAAATAGGTATTTATGATTCCCAATCCTTTCTTCCCTATCTCTTTTACTTATTGATTTAAAAATGACCACAGAAAGAGCCTTATTTAGGTTAAAAAAATAAAACAAAACAAACAAAAACCCTAATTCCTTAGCAGAAAAGTATATGGAAGAACAAAGTAAACACTGACTGGAATTAAACATTATTTTACAGTACTTTGTATAAATAAACAAGGTGGGCCGAGATCAGGGAAGATGTCAGGATTCATTGGTTAGTTCCATCAAATGACCTCTAACTAAAGAGCTATCCTTTGGCAGCAGAGAACATAAAGAGCTATAGAAACCCAAACACATGGTTTGCACCTCCTCTGAGAGGCAGGGGAGTGGAAAAAGCATAAGCCTTTGAGTCTAGGAATTCTGTGTTTGAATTGGGGATCCACTATTTACTAGGTGTGTAATTTTGGAAATATCTTTAAATCATACTGAGCCTCAATTTTCTTATCCATAAGTTGGATGTAATAAAATGTACCTTGCATAATCATTTTGAAGGTTAAACATGATGTATGTAAAGTGTCTTATTAATAACAGAGGCCTAATAAATGGTAGCTCTGATGACAATGATGTCTGTAGTCTGTACTGACAAATAGGATACACCTAACTTAACCAGAACTGTTTACCCTACAGAGTTATCTCAAAGTACTCTTTTATATGCTATGTGCTTTTCAGTTTTGTCCTCTAGTGTGGCTAAAAATTACTAGGTTTTGGGAGAGGTTTAAATTATTAATTGACTAGCATAATATGTATAGTCACAAGCTGCATAAATAACTGTATGAAGAAAGCACATTAACAGCTACAGAAGTATATAAGCATATGCATATTGTATAAGTATAGGACCAATTTCAAGCACTTTATGGATGGAAAGTATAGGAGAGGCTCCACCATTTGTATTTCTCTATCTAGAGGTGACATCAATAACATTGGAATCACTGAAGGTAGCACTCTTAGAAGAGGGGTGTAAAAACCTTAGAAGGACACATTATCTCTGGGTCACTGAGCATGGCTTCCCTTAGAAGGATGTATAGAAAAAGGGAGCATTATCAGACCTACTATTTATAGTCATAGTGGAAAAACCACCTGCTCCCTAATGTGGATCTTCGGGAAAGGAATGGTGTTAGTTCTATCACAGAGTCCATGAAGAAGAAGATGACAGAATCAATTGGAATCAGCACTTGGCGTGGGCTGATGTGTTGCAATGAATCTGAGTATATGAACTAGAGCACTGAGCTGGAGACCTATGGAGAAGGCACACATAGATCGACTTGGCACTGGTGGAGAGGGATTAGCTTATTGAGTAGCTGCAGCAGTCTGCTTGGTATGATCTAAGGGTTGGCAAGAATTATTAGGACCGTGCAAGGCCAGACTTCAATGGTGCCAATGAGTGGCAACAAGAGCCGTGGTAGGTTGATTAGACCAAATTCTCATGTCACTTGAATGTGAAAGTAGGACTGATCTTTGAGATTAAGTCTAGAAGGAAGGTGGGGGGTGGGGCATTTTGCAATCTCCAGTGTAATAATGATTTAGTCAAGGCTCTATCAACCAATACTAAAACCATTAGGTGAAAGAAAGGTTGTTGGGGTAATGGCATGTTCATTCACATGTTACCTATTACCCCAAATCTGCTTATGAGTTATAAAGGTGAAAATGAATAGTCATATTGGAGAGATCTATTGGTCAAACTTAGCATCACTACTACTAGTGAAATACTCGGCACTATGTGCCTCCAAGTGTGATGCAAAAGTATGTAAGATATTTTTGAAGTATTCTTGCCAAATATGTTTAACCTGAATCCAGTAAAGTCTTTAGACCAAATTTCCAATGTACAGAAAATATGGAGACTGAGGAGCGTAAACAGGACAAGAGAAAATAATTACACAGATTCAGAATACGGAGTATTCTACAAGACAATTGGTCTGAACTCTTTACAAAAGTCAATGTCATGAAAAATAAGTGTCTGTTTTAGAGTAAAAGCCTAAAGAGATATGTCAACCACATAAAATAGCCACAGAAGTAAACTTGGAAACAATGGAAAGAAATTTAAGTATGAACCAGATCAGACAATGTTAGGATTATTGCTAATTTCCTTAGCAATGATAATGGCATTATAATTATGGAGGAGACTATCACTATTCTTATGAGCTAAAGTTTGATATAGATGTAAGGTGTTTTAGTTATTGAAACTCACTTTTCACATATACAAAAAGAAAGCAAATAGAGCAAAATGTCAATAACCATTCAATAACCATTGAATGTAGGTGGAGGGTATAAGGTGTTTATTATTCTATTCTCTCCGTGTTTCTCTATGGTTGAAAATATTCGTAACTAAGAGTTATGAGGGCCCTTGTTGTGTGGTTCAGATAGTTGTAGGGTCATCCTGTACACCAAAATGTCACTGGTTCAATTTCTGGTAAGGGCACATATCTATGGTATGGGTTTGATCTCCAGTCAGGGCATGTATGGGAGGCAACTGATTGATGCCTCTCTCTCTTTCTCTCTCTCTCCTTCTCTCCCTCTCTTTATCCATTTCCCTTCCTGTCTCTCGAAAATAAATGGGCATATTCTTGGGAAAGGATTTTAAAAAAAGAGTGGGGAAAAAATAGGAGTAAGAGACTCAGAAGTTGATACTAGACTTGTGTTAGCAAGATGTGAGGATTCAAAGATTCACTAGAAAAACTAATAGATGCAACATAGTTGTAGCGCATGTTTGTGGCACAGCAGCTAATAGTGGTTTGAAAAACTAGCAGACAAAGCCCGTTTCACTTAGAATGTCTGGTTTGACAGAGAAGAAACCTAGTTATATGTCAATACCATAAATACCCCATGAGAAAGGCTGGTGCTTAGGTGTGGGTGGCTTTCTCATCAGCAGACAGTCCTTCGTGGAGGCAGGAAACCTGATCTGAAGACAAATTGAGATCACTGACAAGACTATTAGTTAATATTCATTTTCAGGCAGAACTTACAGTTGGAGGGCTGTAGAATCTTTGGTTTGCAAAAGCCTGGAAGGTGCACAGCCTGTTTGCATTGCCTTTGTCGGGAATAGATTGATTTACTTAATTCAGGATCTTACTGTCTTGACTTCAGGGCATTTGCTCAGCAGCTGTGGAGGACGGCTGAGCGCCCGCTGCTTACCTCATGGCGTATCCAGCTGTCAGCCTGATTCTTCTGCGGATGGATGTTTCAAAATGACTACGTGTGTTTCCTGCTTTGCCACCCTGCACAGAGCCTTGGAGCTTTAGAGCTGCAAAGACCTTTGATTCTTAACCTGGGTTTCATAGAGTCTTCCCTTGGGGATTGGATGAGTTTCTGGGATTCCATGAGCCCCTTTAAAGACTCTTAAAAACAATCTAAACATTCCCCCTTCCCCCAAGAAAGGGTGCTTAGCTTTAAACAGAGTCTGATAAGTGGTTAGTTATAACTTGAGAAATTTAAGAGCCACTGATTTGATCCAACCTCTAAACCTCACATAACAGACAGAGAAATTGAAACAACAAATTAGGGTAAAAAGCAGTTATAGAAATTTTGGGATGTCTGCATCCTTTACAGAACTGACCTGGTTTTCTGCCACTGCAGACTGAGCTAATGGTCCAGTAAAATTGGTTGAATGAAATAGAACCACTAGGGAGTTTTTATTGTTGGGAGAGAAACCAAAATAGCAGAGACAAGTCTGGTTGAGATCCCTAAGAAGGCAACATAATTTAGGAGCAGCCCCTGTGGTCTCTAGAAGCCAGTACATGACAGAGACCAGGAAGATTCTTTTGGGTGGTTTATATCTGAGCTCTGAAAAAGAAAAGATTCAGAAATGTCTTTGTCAACAAACTCCATCCTTCTACCCACTTTCCTCCCCACCTTTTACCTAAAATTCTTCATACCTCTCTCCTCTGATGTATTTCTACATGTCTCATTTTTTACCCAGAACATTTCAGTTGCTGTCTTCTCATCACAAAACAAAGGCCAAACTCGAATCTGGCATTTATATGTAAAATGATGAGCCACTTTTTTCCCCCATCTGGGACAGAAGAAAAATAATGCCAATTTCATAGACGTGTCAAGAAGATTAAGTAAATATGTATAAGGTGTTGTTAAACTTTCCCACAAATCCCCAGTGTGAGCCCTCAGCCCTGTTCAGGTTGGCTTCCTACTGTTCATCAAGCACATCTTCATAATTTTTGTGGCTATCCCTTTTTTTTTTTTTCTCCTGGGGCTCTGGCCTTGAAAATGCCTCTCACCTTTTGTCTTCTTTAGTCCCTGCCAGGCTACAGATGTTTGGTTCTTCCTCTCTTCCTAAGAGCATTTCTAGTTTGTTCTATGCAGAACCTCAGAGTAGATTACGTAGTCCAATTCCCTACCCAAGTGTGGGAAGCCATCCACACACTCCTTCCTGGTGGCTATTTTGCTTCAACTTGAATACTTTCAGTGTTGATGAGCTAAATTTGGGCCGCTCATCACCATTTTTTCAGCAGCTCTAATTAAATAACTACAACATGTAATTATATTCTTAGTCATGACAGTCTTGCCTTTTTAATACAATTTTCAGTTCTTCCAGAGGAACAATATAGCTGCTCAAAAGGCATTGATTGTATTTATGCCTAAAATTACAATTTCATGACATTAGTAGTTAAACCACTGCTACCACTTTTATTATCTTTTCTTTCCCTTGCCTTCCTCGGAGGAGGCAACTTGCCATTACAGGGCATGTGATTATTGTAATGATGCCTAGAACAGCTCTCTGAGCAGAAAGAAGGCAAAGAAAACCTTCTTGGCTGATGTCTATTGATGCTTAAACTAACTCCTCTTAGGACATTTAACAGTCTTTAAATTAAAAAACAAAACAAAACAAAACAAAAACAAAAAATTTCTGTTGCAAAATATTTACTCCCTCTTTCCCTTTTGGTATATATTTTTTAGTCTTTTTACTATTCATATACAAATATATTCATATCTGTATACTATACCTGGTTTAGCTTTTGCAAAAATTGGGATTAGATCATATGTGCAGCTTCTAAAGACTTAATAATACACCAATGTCATTTTTAAATGTCAATATACAAAGATTTAATTACTTTTAATGACTTCATGGTATAGTATAATTGATGTGTATTTTTCTCCTATTGATCAACACATATGCTATTTTCAATTAAATCTTAAATTTTGATTTCTTTACCTGAAAATGTATTAAAAAAATAAATTTGGTCACAATATTTCTACTCACAAATTCAGCCAGTGTTAAGTGCTGATTTTTTCCCCCACCCCAATTTCTATGTTGAAATCCTAGCCCCTTGTACTTCATAATGTAATCTTATTTGGGTAATAGGGTCATTGGAAGTGTAATGACTTACGATCAGACTGGACTAGGGTGAGCTCCATATTGGTGCCCTTATAAAAAGGGGAAATTTGAATACAGAGAGCACACGGGGAGAACATCATGTGAAGATGATGCTTCTATGAGCCAAGAAATGCCACAGATTGCCAGAAAAATCTCCGGAAGCTGAGAGACAGGCATGGAGCTCAGTCTCACAGCCCTCAGAAGGAACCAATTCTACCAACACTTTGATCTTGGATGTCTAGGCTCCAAAACTCTGAGACAATAGATTTTTGTCATTTAAGTGACCCAGTTAGTGGTATTTTTGAAAGGCAGCCCTAGCAAACTAAGCTTTGGCAAGAAACCAAATGTAATAGTGCTTCATCCTGATTCTAACCTCCAGCCCCAACTTCATGGACTGCATCTCGAGTGTAGACCCAAGTTTTGAGGATAAGGCGTCTGACTACTAGTACCTTTATCCATACTTCCCTTTCCCATTGTCTTGGTCTGGTCAATATTTGGAAAGTGGGATGACTGGCATAGTTTTCTGCAAGCACCTTGACTGTGTTAATAAATATGCATACTTGTGTTACACATACATTTATTTAGGTGTGTTGAAATGGGCTTTTAGTGCTTGAGACAAAGAATATTGGGGCAACAGTTCATGATTTTGAGTGAAGAAAGCCCTTTCTAGGATGGCATAGTATCTATTTTGATGATATGTGGTAAAATAATGACTGTGATACAGACCAAAGCTTCTGGAAAATGACTTGTACTGTAAGAAAGTAATGTACTGAATGTTTGGGAAGAGGCTCAGTTAACTATCAGACTGCAGGAAGGGTAAAAAAGAAAGAACTACTGAGAACATGTTACTGATAATGATGTGATCGCCCAGGCCTTTATACGGCAAGTCATGTCCTGGCTTCTAATCAAATAAGGCAACGTAGACAAACACATTAGTTCAGAGAACTTAGCTGTCATCTACCCCTATTGCTATCTCCTTCAAAGAAGCCTTGTATTGCCCTAACTCTGAGACTTTAGCAGCAAATGATGGTTGGCCTGATTTTCTAGGGAAGCCGAGGGCACACAGTTGCATATGGTATGGGTTACATCACTTGGCATATTTAGTAAGAGAAACAAGTTGCTTATAGAAAACTATGGCAGCCATTCCATTTTCCAAATATTGACTGGACCAAGCTAGTAGGAAAGATAAAGACAAAAACACTAGTGGATGCAAAGCTTCATTCTCAAAAGTAGGGTCTATGCTGGAGATGCCATCCATGAAGTGGGGGCTGCCTGGAAGTTCTAACCAGGAGGAAACACTATTACATGTGGGTGCTTGTCAAATTAATGTTCCTCTCACCTTGAGTGTCCATCTCCTTCCTGATTAGTTAAGCCTCCCCTGCCCTTTTGGGTACATTCAGCATAGCCCCCTCCGCAGGGACTTCCTTGCCCTGAGACATGGAGCATGGTCTCTCCTCTGAACCCTAGACTGTCATTTTTCATATTCCATTCCTTAGACAATTAGACAGTAATTATAAGACAGTATATAATTACATTTCAGCTAGATTTAAAACTCCACATGGCAAGGACTTCACTACTTTCTTTACCTTGACACACCACTGGCACATAGTAGGTATTCGACAAACTTTGAATAAAGAATTGCATGCATATACAGTACATTCTACATTTTTCTTCCCTCTGTTATTTGAAATTAAAATATATGCATGCTCAGGGACAACTGCATATTCCTTTTGGCAGGAGCTGCAACACGAGCTACTTAATGAAGGGTGGGATTGAGCCCCTTTCCTTCATCTCTCAGCTCCCTCAGCTCCCTCAGCTCCCTCAGGGACAATCCAATTAAAGACCTTAATAATATACTTGAAAATGGAGAGCTATTCCTTTAGTGTGAAGACAAGTTCCTCATGTCTCTCTAATCCAGGCAAATTGCTTTCTTAAGCTCTTTCCTCTCAGAAATTCTGCAGCTGCTACTGCCTCTATATTCTTTAATATATGGGTTCAATACTCCAATGCATATAAAGCTTTCCAGGTAATGCTAATGAGTGAAGGGGACCATCTGAAAGAGACAGAGGGAGTGGTGGGGACCATGGTACACTGGAAAGCATACACTCCTTATAAAAAGGCAGCTAAGATACTGTGATTGAGGTGATTATTGTCATGCAGGAATACAGGCCTCAAGTTACCAGATTTATAGATTTCTCCAGATAAGACACAAATATGGAATTAGATCGAAATTTATCCATTTTCAAATTTTTCAAATTAAAAAAAAAAACCCCACTGTGCTGCCCACCAACACCTCTTTTCTAGTGAGGTATGACCCGTAGGCCACCAGTTTGCAATCTATTTATGGAGCCCTAAGCCATTACCTCTGTGCACCCCAACAGTTTGTAGCTTGAGGATGGTAGAGAACAAATGGCGGCAAATAAATGCACAAGGAAGTCCAAGTCATATTTTGAACTACTGATATTTCTCTCTTTTTTTTTTTTTTATTGCAAAACATGTGTTACAGAAATTTCAGAAAGTTTTTCCCGTGGTATCTGCCAACTTCTGCTTTGAATTATGTATCTAAACAAACAAGCTCAAAGTGCATTGTGAATCCAATAATAGACCTTTAAAAAACAACAATTCCTCTAAGAATTGATATATATTTATAATGTTGATAGATATGCAAACCACTGCTTATCCATACATAAAGGAGGAAAAGATGTATGTATATTTAGCAAACCCAATTTCAAAATTGTTTTATTTATAGGAATTCATTTAAAAATGGTATTTCAATAACTTCCCCATTACAAACTATGGTTAGAACATTTACAAATGAGAGTCTAAGTTCTCTCATTTCATATGTTATGAAACAGCAATGAGAATAGTTACTGCATGTACTGTTTAGAACAGCAGAAGCAGCAATATAAACTCAGGTCAGATGCTATGGTGACAGGAAGCAGATAAGCCTGACACAATGCTACATTACTCTTCTACTTCTGCATCTCCCTCACAAAGAGCCTGCATTTGGGTCCAGAATGATGTGGCACATATCATTCAGGAGCACAATATGCTCCTGAATAGGGCGAGTTCCTTTCCCCTCCACTGCAATTCTCAGTGTGTTTGGGATATACACTCACTGCGCTGGAATCAAGAATATGATCCTGGTTGGCTCTAAATCTGAGGTCCCAAGCTATTGCCTTTGGGACTGAATGCTGCTGGCAGGTACATTTGTTTGGCTAGCATGGTGTTTACACATGTGAATGTGAATGTCTTTGTAGTGGGACATTTGTTCTCTCCTGCCCTGCAGACCCCACTTCTTCCTGTTGCCTCTCACCGGTCCAAGCGACACACTCGTGTTCCGCACCCAGCCCCTCCGCCTATTTGACTTTGAAAGTCCACTATCTAGATGTAGATGGCTGGTTCTGCTGACATGCAGGAAGCTGTCATTCTGTGAAGGACCCTTTTGGGATTCAGACAGGCAAAGAATTGGTTGTGGCTGATGCCAACACCAGCCAAGATGGTTGTGTTGGGTTAAACTGGGGGAGGAAGCTAAGTTAGTGGGAAGATTAGGGCTGAAACATAGTTAGAATGTTTTTCTACTAAGTAGCCACTATTTCAGTTTAGTGTGCCAGAGTCCATGGGGTATTGAGGAAATGTGACCCAGGATCTGTCGCCCTGGCCAAAAAAGCATCTTGCTAAGAGAAAGGAAGAAGGTCAAGAGGGTGAAGGAGATCTCACTACAGGCACGAGGCTGAACACCACTGTGTCCCATAGCTCTCGGCAGCCTGACTTTGCCAGAGCAAGGCCTGGGTCAAGTTTAGTGAGGACACTCTTCAGAAAGCCCATGGATATGCCCTTTTCCAAGCATTATGCAAATAGGCAGTGGTCTGAGGTAAGGCAGGGAAGGGGGAAGTTCATTTCACTCTTACTGCCATAGAGATCACTTGGCCAATGACATCCTTAGACAACATGTACAATGGAAATGGTCATGTCTTGATTTCATTTGCAGGATCAGTGCAAGGGATTCATCAGATAAAGGTTAACACAACTACCTTCTCAAATAAATTTTTAAAAAAAGGAAAGAAAAAATCTTGTTTTTCTTTCATGAGAACCAATCCCTCCTTCAGTTGGCTCTAATCTGAGAGAGGGAGAGAGAGAGAGAGAAAGAGGGAGACTGAGGCATACAAAGGAGAGAAAACTTAGGTCAGCATAGGCTGAGAGAAAGGTTTTCTCTACTCATTTAAGGAGCAGTCACTTATAAGACTGTGCAGATTGACTCCTCTCTTTTCCCAGATGTTGAATGGCTTCTAACAATGAAATAGTGATTTCTTCTAAGGGCAAACTCTTCAGAGTCACCCTGGGCTCAGTCAGATTCTCAGCCACCCATCTCTCACCTGCCCCCAGGGCCGGCTCACCGCAAGAAAAAAGCTACCGGGTAGGAGAGAAATCACTGCGCCACTCATACATAATGATTTGAGCATTTCTGCACTGTCATCAGTGGACTTCTCACTTTCATCTGTGGTGTGTCAGTTTGTACCCAGCGGCCCTAAAGAACCAGAAATACGTCTTGCGTATATCACAGTTGCACCAACACCTAGACCTCGGTGAACCCAAGGGGAGTAGGCTAGCCATCTCCAGGCCCCATAGCTATACACCTTGTTGTTAATACTTTACTTCACATTAGTTATTCAGAGCTTAAGAAAAAAAATTTAAATCATTGGTTACTTTTTTTTGTTTTTAATTATTAAAACTTGAACATAATCCTCAAACAGTGTAAAAAGCCCCACAATTTGAGTGAGTTCCTAGCTGGTTTACGTGTCACAGCAGGCAAGAGTAAAATGTTAAGAGCCTTTAAAAAGTCAAAAGAATAACGCAGTGCATGCATTACGTAGCCACAAAATGAAGACTGGGTTTGGATAGGGATTACTTCATTTGAGTCACATTGCTATTGTTCAAGAAGTGTGAGTTATAATGCAATACCTAGAAGAAGCATATTACCACTTACACATTAGCATCACTTTATCTAGAAACAAACAGAGTAGTGCTACTAAATGAACATATTTATAAAATACTGTACACTGCTTCCACATTGGGTCGGCAGATGTAAACAAACAGCTAATTAAACTGGAGTTTAAAATATTACTTTAAATTCATTTGTCAGATAGTCTTTTGCATAACAATGCCAGTTTGTCTTTGACAAAAATCACAATTTGCCTACCACAACTCAAAGGGCTGGCTAGAGGCTGTATACATTAGCTTATGCAAATATTTTGCAGTGGTCTACAGGAAAGTGAAAAACATAAAGCAGATCAGGAACAAAAGTGCCCATTTCATGAGGATGCTAAATAACATGGAATTGGGGACATAACGAATCCTTGCAACATGTGCTTCTTTATTGAATGTTACAGATTTGTAAATGATTATAAAGCTGTCCTGTAACGTTCATTAATACAACCACATGCTACAACTATGCTGGGTTAAACACAGGTTACATATATGTTTACATGTATTTTCATATATGTTTACATGTATTTTATTATACAGCATTGCCCAACACATTGAATGGCATAGCCTACAGATATAGCATGATGGATGACTGGATAATATTTATTATCATTAAAAAAGTTAAACAGCCCAAACATTCAGGGAGATTAGACTGTACAGCCTCAGAAAGTAGAATAAATGTACTATCCAGTTATCTACCATAATGTTATCCATAGAAACCATCTTTTAGAATACATTTGAAACATTCAGAAGAAACACATTATGTGTTTTTACAAGTACATTTTTCCCATTTCATTATTCTTGTATATATATTTTCAAGAGGGAACTTTCAAAGTGCTAAATAATATGTTAGACCTAGAAGCCTAGACTTAGAAAAAAGTCCAGTTCTGTAAAGTGCTACATTCTGATCACTAATACACTGTCTGGCTTGAAGAAACAGACAAATGAGCCATGACAATTATGCCCAAACTTTCCAGTTCCTCATTCAATCCATTAATGAGGGCATTTCTCACTATAAATATAAGGTATGTTGACTAATCAGGAAATTTCTATGGTCATTTTCATAAAACATCCTTATGTTTTTTCAAAAGGACCAAGCAATTTAGAATGAATCATTACATATAGTAGTATATAAAAATTGGCACCTTAGAAGCAGATGATTAAACCAAAGCTATTACTTCCTTGAGCTCTCTGAGTTCTCTATGACTTTATTGATGTTCCCCAATAACTTGCTGCTCACGGGCTTCTTAATTCACAGAGACAGGTAATTAACGTCTCCTCAATCAGGGGCATGGTGAAATAAATGAGCTGCACACAAGCCGACTGTACAAGGCCACAAAATCAATGCCACATCAGTGGGCAGAGGATCCAGAAACAGAAAGAAATGGATTGAAACATAACACACATGTATGCACACAGGAGAGAAATGGCTCACAAAAGTTACATAGTTTGTATTCAGAGTCATTTAAATTTGGCTTATATATATTTCACACACATCACAAAAGATGCAAGAACTTTATTTTCATGCACAGGAACAAAAAATCCAGGTAATCACAAGATCAGGACCATTAAATATTTTGTTTTCCAGGTCCTGTTCTGTTCTCTCCAGAAATTGCAATGAATGGAAACACCCAGACTCCTAATTTCCTTCCCCTACTTTCAATCTGGCCCCAAATAAGGCCCTGGAAGTTCTGCGATACCCTGTTCGTGGTCAGAGAGTAATGGTTTCACCTCCTTCCTGGACTCCTCTACAGACTCTCTTAGAGATACTACCAGCTTTGTGAGTGTATGCCAAACGTAAAATCATCAACATGTTAGGATATAAGCACATCAAACTAACAAAACCTAAGCTAAGGAACAAAAGTGACAAAATCTAGGTTCTAACTCTGGTGTTGAGACGGCCTTCCTGAGAATCACAGAGAATTGGTCTCAAAATGTAAAGTGCCTATTACACCTGTATTGATTGTGAGCAAACATGGTTCCTCTTCCTCATTATCAATCAATATGGAACCAGGGGTATAGGAACCTTTTAAAGTTATATTGCAACTTTCCATATGTATATATATTTTTCCCTGGGGAGAGGGCCTAGAGCTTTCATCAAATCCTGAAAGATTCACAACTCCAGGAAGTGTAAGGGCAACTGATTTATTCTCAGACCAAATGCATGTTTGCTTGTTTCTGATTCACCTAAATAACAAGTGGAAAAGAATTTCCTTAATTTTTTATACGTGGCCTCCTCATTATTTCTACACCCAAAAAGCTTATTCTGAGTTTTGTTTATTTGTTTGTTTTTAATTTAAAGGCTAGAGGCTTTGTCTATGTATTTACTTGATGTCATATAATGAGTTCCCAATGACAACTAAACAAAAGAACCAGTTTTTATTTTGGACCAGGAACATTAAGTCATTTTACTTTAAGATTTGATTCTCTCTCTCTTTCTCTCTCTCTCTCTCTCTCTCTCAATCAGTGACCCAAATGAAATAGAAAGAATTAAGGATCAAAATTTCATTATCCCATTTTGAATCCAAATTCCAGTCTAGAGGCATATATACCTATATTTTAGAGTCCATAACACTATCTGATTTAGAATTATATCTATTCAGATTGAACTTGGTGTAATTACTTTGTGCAGGAGAAGCCAGACTAAATGAGGTGTCATGATAGTGACTGCTTTTGGACCAAAAAAAAAAAAGGGGGGGGGGCAGTGGGCAGATAACAAGTCACTATGACAACTCTAGGTTAGTACAAGAAAAAGTTAAAGTTATAGGAATTTTAAAAATCATAAATTCAACATCTGTTGAAATATAATGAATTCTTTCAATGAAATTCCTTGGATATTAAAAATTGTGGTTATGCTTCATGGTAATAGAAAAGTTCAAGCCTCTTATGAAAGCTCTATATGCCTGTTTATACACTATATATAACATGTCCCTTTGTGTAAATGCATATATATGTATATAAGCAGCATATAGTATAGAACTCTTTACATGGTTTATTTTCTTTCTATTTTAGTCAATTGTATCTTTTTAATAGCTCTGTGTGTAGGAAAAATATTCATGGCATACCTGCAACTGATGGCTTTGGGTTGATACTAAGGTTATTTATGCTAAGGTTATTTATGGTTTTGAAACTTCCTTAAAAAGTACTTTGGAACATTTCATAGAAAAGATACCAGCCCTTGAAAAACTCCAATTAATTTATGCTGATTTCAGATTAAATGGCAAAACTCTAGGTATGAAAATATCCACCAGATAGTCATATATAAAATGGTCATGTGAGGAGTGGTGTGAAAAATTGGCAGTTACATCTTGGAGATGTTCAGAAGACATGGTGAAGTCATGCATATGATGAAGTTCACACAGCAGCAACACACATGACATGAGTGGTGAAATATCCCATATGGCAATTTTAGGTGAGCTCTGCCCACTCTGTTTTTTGTTCGTTCACTATTATATATTCAGTGAGTGGATTCATTGGTGACAGGTGAGATACAAAATAAATTAAAAATATAAAATTATTTAGTTACATTCATCCTGAGCTTGCTCGTCTATACGTGAATGCCCACTGTATATAATAGGCCACTTGACATTTGTTTCTACACCAATTCTTTCATTTCGCTTGCAATATACAAAAAAGGCATCTCTTTTCCCTTATTTTCTTCAAAAAAGATTTAACAGTTGTGGCACCAGAAGTGAATATATGAGACAGGTGAACTATGACTGTTACCTTGTTCTTTCTTTATAATGATCAATTACAGAAGTGTTGGCATGAGAAGGATGTGGGACGTTAGGTAGAACTGCTTGCTGCCGGCTTATACTGAATAAAAAGGATGCTCTTCATCAGTCACCAGTGATGGAGCCAATGTGAAAAGAAAACAGAATTGAAGTTTAGAATATCTCATTTGTATGCTGGCTACTTTACTTTATTTTATTTTGCAACTTAGCCCTGCATTCTAAAACTCTTGATATTGGTCAGAAATTGAAAGATGCCTCCTGGCACTGAGAATGCGAAAAGCCCCTTCATTCCCAGAGCTCAATGCTTTTTGAAGTGACACATTCATCTCAACCCTTCTTCTCCCTCTTTCTCCCCTCCCCACCCATCAAGTGTGAGCAAGACTTAGAGCCCCTGTGTTTGGCACTGGGCCAGATCAAATGCTTTCTTGATCTGTGGCCCAGAAGTCAACTTTGAGTTAACATCTCTAAGACATTGCTATCTTGCTCAGCTAAAAATAAAGCAGGTATGTTTCAAGGAAAGGGAACAGGTGGAGTTGGTGGAGAATTTTAGGGCTGGATTCTGAGCCTTCTGCAACCCTTATTAGGAAGGTTTAGTTGTGCTTGCTTTCAAAGCTGTGGAAAGCAGAGGTTCTGGACAGTCTCCTCATGGACAGGCTGTCCGCTCGGCCCTCTGGCTTGGAGGACTTACTCCTCTGGAAAGGATTTCGCAGGCTTGCTGTGTTCCGCTGCCTGTCGAGTTTGTCACTGATGGAGAAGCTCTTCCTGGTGTGTGCATATGGCGCACTTGGCTCCTCTGCTGAGTAGCTGTTGGCGCGCTCTATCTTGGGAACCGTGATGTTGTTGGAAAGGGTTCTGTCAGAGCTATCGCCCTCCTGGGAGGGCATCATGAGGGCAGCTCTCCGGCCTTTGGCCTCATTCTCCTCAGTGTCAGAGCTGGGGTGACTCAGCTCTGCTTCTCGCTCGGGATGGCAGCAAGATGAATCCTCCACTTTGCCTCCAAGACCTCCAGGGAAGGTGGCT
This sequence comes from Noctilio leporinus, assembly GCA_004026585.1. NCBI lineage: Eukaryota > Metazoa > Chordata > Mammalia > Chiroptera > Noctilionidae > Noctilio > Noctilio leporinus. The sequence continues at coordinate 372,766 of PVIW01000208.1, read as the reverse complement.
CTGTCAGCAATTGCCTGAGGGGCATTGACACACCTTGTGTCAATACAGTCTGTAATACTTGTGTATTCTGCTGTTTTCACGGGCACCCCGAAGTTGGCGTAGTAGCTCCTCGAAGGAGAAAACATAAAGCTATGAGATTTCACGATGGGGGCCTCTTCTAGGAGAAAGGGCGTGGTGGCTAGGTAGCGGCTGCTTTTGGAACGCTCAATGGTGTGGTACGTCGGAGGGTCAGTGTCCCATGGGTTTTGGCACTCTGGGAGGTGGGTGTAGTCTGAAGAAAAAGATCTAGTGTCCATGGAGGTGATGTCCTCGAAATCAGTGCTCCGGTTTGGAGGTTTGTCTGTGGGTGCGAGAGTTGCATAGGCACTACTTGAAGGAGCTGTGGAAGGTACTTGAGCCAAAAAGCTTGGTTCACCCAGCCCAAGGATGTTCATGGAATTGTCCAGAGGGTCTATATCACAGTGGAACTCATCCATGGCAGAGACATAGATGTCTATACATGATGATGGTCTTCTGGAGTCAGGAACAATGGCCAACGTGTTTGAAGGGGCTGCAGGTGCTTTGGATTCCTTTGCTATAGAGTGGGAACTAGTAGCCCTGTGTAGGCTCAGGGACCTTTCTTTAAAAAGACTTTCCAACTTTTCTATACCACCTTTGTCTTTCATATTGACTGAATAGAAAGAATGGCTTCGCATACGGGGCATTAGGGTTGGAGAAGTTGGGGACATGGTCTCCTCACCTGCAGGGTCTATACTCTCCTGGAGCTTGAAGGTGTTCCCCTCCTGGCTGTTGAAGCTGCTCTGGCGGACAATGTAGGCTGCATCTGTGCAGTCCGAGGAGGTCCGGGAGCGGATTTTGTTGGACTCGGCCCGCTCCAGACCTGTCAGACGCTCCAGGGCCGTGGCCATGCGCCCAATGAGGTCCTCGAGCTGCGCCAGCCTGATATCCACGGTCTGCAGCGAAGCCTTCATGCAGTGCTCTCTCTCGTTGACTTCCTCCAGTCTCATGGACATGTTCTCCACCCTGTGGGAGGAAGAGAGAACGAGAGTCACTAGGGGCCGAGCTCCTCTGCTGGAGTGTAGAGGGCACGGACAGAGACATCAAAGCTGCGCCTGGGCCTTGGTCACCAAAGCCCTACCAGAGGGAAACTGAGACATTACAGGTTTTGAGGAGCCAGGAGGGAGGAGAGAATGGAAGTGATAGTCTCATTGAGAATCATAGACTCCAAATCTTTTTGAGTTGGAAGAGGTTTTAGAGATGATCTAATCTAGTGATTTATAATGGCTAACTAACCCCCTTTTCCCTCAATGAACTTTAAGGCACAATCCTGATAAATAAACATCCAAGTTGAATAGTTCTTATTGAAGTCCAGTCCCACCCTTTCACCACTCCCATGGTTTAGCTGTGGCTTGGGGCAGGGTTCAATGACCTAAACGAGTGTTAGGGTGTTGGCTTATCAGAGTCACAAATGAAATGAGAATGTTGCATTTTGGTGACTTTACCCAGAATTTTTCAAAAGAATTTTAGCATGTAGCTATTCTCATTGCAGTTTATATGGACTGGGATTGTTTTATTTTGCATTTACATAATAAACTTTTTGTTGTTATTCACAATCATCTTTTTAAAGAATTTAGTACCTCCAAAGGAATTAATATGGTCCTGGTACCGAGGCACCTGGAATTGATATAATCTAATTCAATCTTCTCAGTACTAAAAGAAAAACAATCATCAAGACATTTAACCAGGATCATGTAATTTGTGGTAAACGCTAGAGTGTCTATCAAGAAGTAAATTATCCTACTCCTTCCTCTGTCTCTCTGGGTAGCTGATCACAGATGCCTTACATTACAGTTACTTGGAGGTGTCTCGACTCTCTCCCTGTTAGAAATTCTTAAGGTCATGATCCGTCTCATATTGCTGTTTCCATTTCCATGTTGCCAGCCTAGTACCTGCCAGGTGGCAATACAGGTTCACCTCCTCAGTCAAGTTGTGAACTTGACTTCAATGATCTAATAAATTATCTGGCCATTTATTTTCAAAGACAGAAGCCACATATTTAAAATAAAATTGCACTGTGTTTTTCAGTTGCTTACACTAATTAACTCAGTAAGGACAACTACAGCCAAGTCATGGTTTGAGCTCAAATGTTCAGTTTTTAGAAAAGGCACATCTTCCGGAGAATCTGAATGAGGTCCATTCTCAACTTTTTGAGAGAAGATAAAACTACTTTTCCAACACTCCCCTCTTGTGCCCAGTAAAGCGCTTGACTGCTGACCCTTAAAGGAACATGCTTTGTGTACTGAATATGCTCACTGTGCAAAGGACAGTGGGGATTAGACCTGGGTCCCCCAGCTGTGGTGTGATCGGTGGGGTGGGTCAATAATAATGCTAGCACCTCTATTAGGGAGGAACATACATGTCAATGCCAGAAGGAGGTGTAAGAGGCAGTGGTTTCCCTTTCTGAGAGACCTATAGGGTTGATTCTTATTTTTATTTTTTAACTGCTGTCCTGCTAATCAGGGTGGGGATGTATGATTCTTTTGCCTTGTTTCTCTCTCTGAAGCCACCCTCTGACTCCACCCAGCCAAACTCACTCTATTGACTATTCTTTTATTGTTCAGCTTCCCTTCACTTTCTCTTTCAGCCTAAGGTTTTGGAGACATTCTTTCTTTGCTCTTTCCTGCTGCCCCCAAACCAGATCAGTACTGCTCAAGGTCCACCACAGCCAGGTATGAGGTCTGTCCAGAAAGTATTGGCCACGTAAATGGTTTTAATTAAATTCTGACATTGGCTTGTTACTTTTGGGACAGACCGTGTATTCTCAAAAGACTTGTATATTGAGCAATTCTGCATTTGGCAAACCTGGTGCTGTTCACCCAGCTAACGCAGCTATTTCAGAAGGAAAAGACAACTTTTCCTGCTTTCACTTTGTTTGGTGGTATAAACATAGTCTGAGAAACAAATTACTTAAAATAATAAGTTTTTGTGTCTTATAGGCTTATAATTTACTTTTTCATTATCTAGCTGATGGAGTTTGATTTTGCAAGTACTGCAATTTCATTTTTTTTTTTTTTTTGCAATGCAATAAACTTTGGGTAAGTGGGTGAAACACTTCTTCATTAAAATGAGAAGGGCAGAGCATGCCTTTCTGTAGAATGAGACTTCATTTTGGATACTTTTAGTGTTGGCAGAGTAGCAAAAGATAGGATAGTTTTCTTCCTCCTCTTTTCCTGAAGCCTGGTGAATACAAGGTTGTACACAAGAGATGAAGATGATCTTTTAGCATAATTGCCTGTGATCATTGGTCTGAGCACTGTGAAATATCTCTCTGAACTTTGGGGACCCTGCTCTCTACATTTCACCTCCCATTAGCCCCAGGATCCTGCACTGCAGAGAAATTAGCAGGTGAGAGATAGAGCTCAGGCAGCAACAGGAGGCAATGGAAGAGTCAGAACTTGGTTGTAGGCAAAAAATGGGACACAGAGGCGGAGGAGTCCAACTCAATGGGAGGAAGACAGGAGGCACAAGGAGGAAGAGGCTCCGCTGGGAAAACAGAATGTACCTAGTGGGAGCCCCACGAGTGAAGAAGAGTAGCCTTAGGGAACAAGGAATTAGGGGAGAGAAGCCTGCTAGAACAGGGTCAAGAAATTGTTCTCTACCAAATCTTAACTCTCCTATGGGCTCTGAGGGGCTTTGGAATATAACACTTGGGAAAAAAAATGAAATAAAAGGACAGTTTAATCCATTTTCTTCCAGAACTCTGAATGCGTTTCACAACCAAGCTGTACAATCATTTATATCGTGGATGAAATTGACAGGAGTTTAATGTAGGAGTTATCATAGAATAAATATTCCCAGAGTCAACATATTTGTTCCATAACTAAAGTGTGTCCCTTAATTAAGAAAACAAAATCTAGAAAATTTAAGGGTAAATGGGCATGCATCAGATATAAGAAGGCCTGAGGGACAAACCAAGAGTTTTGGGTCATGATTATTAGTCATTAGGAGCTGACTCTGGTCAAACTACTCAGGAGATAAGATGGAGATAAGAATGACACAAATTTAGGGATCAGTAAAAAAAGAGACAAGGGGACAGATGCTAGAAGTGACTAAGTAACCAAAGAAGAGGGACTACAGAATGAAAGAGGTTGAATGGGAGGAACTCCCTATTCTTCTTTTAAGTCTCCAGACCTTATGTGGCTAATTTCAGAGTAACTCAGGAGGCCACCACAGTAGGGACACAACAGATGGAAAGATGTAGGTGACTTCTGCCCCTGGGAGCCCACATGAGTGATGGCCAGGAGCAGCGCATGAGTAGGTTAGTGAAAAACCCAGCTAAGATGACTGACCTCTCTAGTCAATGGGGAAAAGTCATTCCAAGGAAGATTCTAATGACACAGAAAAGTTCAGCTTCAGTATGTAATTTCTTAACTTAAGGCTTGGTACTTTCCAGAAATTCATTTTCTTTTCTGATAACCTCAAAACGTGGTTAAAAGAAACATGGTTAAAGGAGAAAGGATTGGCAGGCCCTGCCTGTTCTAAATTTCAAAGAGTGACTGGCATGCTAGCAGCCGTGTGGGTGTGGGATGAAATGTAGAAGCAATCCTGGAGCCCAGGGTCCCAATCAGGGGGACGTGTGTGTGGGGAGGACAGGGTTTGAATCAAAGCCAACGATGCAGAACAGCCGAAACTAATTCTTGCTTAGCCATAGACTGATATTTAATTTACGAATTTTTAAAGTCCCTCAGGGTCATCTATCCTTCCCTTTGAGCCAATTATCCTTCTCATTAACTCCGAGAAGAAAAAGAGAGAAAAGCTTAAGTTCAGCTCAATCAGTGGAGATGCCAAAGAACAGCATTGGGAAAAAATATGGCAGGAGGTGGGTAAAGCTCATCTTTTTTTGGTATATACTATTTTTTGGTTATTTATGAATTCCATACAGCCTAAGTTATGCCTGTCTCTGTTTGTTTTGAAAAATTATCGTTGAGTATACTATTAATAGTCATGTGTCTATCACTTTTGTGGATCTAGGCAAAATGAAAAAGGGCTATAGCGCCTGTTGGCTCAGGAAAGATAATTTCAGATTAAAAGATGACACTAGGAATAATATATATCCCAGTTTGCTAAAATTGTTACTGCTAAAGAAAAGTCACATTGTAACTTCTTCTGACAAGTGAAGCCCAACAGGTGGGGGATGAGGTTGGTCTCAAAGCATGAAGTGAGGAGTCTGAGAATTAAATGCCTATGGGTGGGGCAGATCAAGTAAGGAGGTGACGCAGGTGACGCAGAAGAGATCAGAGGCAGGGATTCTGTGGTGGCAGAGCATGCCTAGTCCAAAGCATTCAGAACAAATTTTAATAGTCACTGTGAGTCCAATACAACAGCCTCAGTGGGTAGATGCTGCTTGAAATTCACCGGTTTGCAACGCTGCTTTAAACAAGTGGAAGGAACCAGTAAGTAACTTCTAGCCAGAAAATGTAGGTAACTCTTACTAACCAAAGGGAAGCTGAAAGAAGTGCCAGGAGGTGGCAAATAGGAAAAATTTTTCCTGATATTCAACATTCCTGGATTCTAGGAATTATAGGAGTCTGACATAAAGTCTAGGCAGCTTTAAAGAATGGCTCAGTCATGGGTAATTAAGCAAATGATATTTTTTGAGTACTTTAAAAAGATAGGGTATGTTAACAGGAGATTACATGGGCTCGATATTAATCTTGTCTCTTTTTTGATAATGCAGACTAATAGAGTGACATAGATATACAATATCTGTGGTAAAATACATTGTGAACTCAGTGGGGAGGTTGATACACTGGGCTGGGTACAGGAAGGCAGATATCTGGCTGGCTAATGAACCAGACAAGAAATGATGGCATAATGAATGGACCAGTGTAATCGTGAAAAATATTTTTCTGAAGACATGAAAAATTTTGGTTCTGTCTTGGTTCACCTAATCTGTTCTGGTGAACATTTTGGTGAATGATGTTGAAGGCGCAGTAGGTATGCTTATTAAGCAGAAAATACTAAAGAATGAATGAGATAAAAATTAATATACTGGATGATTAATATACTGGATGAAGGATCCAGATCCCTTGAGGTTCTGGAATAATGAGTCAAAAGGGAAGATATTTTTAAAAAAATTCATAGCAATGAATCTTAAGTTTCGATTTTAGGTTAAAAACAAACATCTCACAAGAACATGTTTGAGGATATTTGAATCAGCTCATGTGAAAAGGCCCTCATTTTAATTAACTGTAGGCTCATTCTGAACCAAAGACATTAACCTGGCTGTAATAATGATAATGCAAAGTATAATATGTAGATCAAATAATAATAATAACCACCATTCATTGAAAGAAACTATCTCGTATGTTATCTCAATAACATTTAATATTCTATAGTTAGGTGTTGGTACTTCATTATTCAGATGGGAACCTAAGTTCAAAGGAGTTAAGTAACTTGCTCAAGGTCACACAGGTAGTTACTAGAAATTAAAATGAAAATCTTTCCATTGTGCTGTGTTCTTCCATTTATAACATGGAAAGAACTGAACTACTTTGTGCTATTGTACTCTCTGAATATTAACCCAGCACATACAGTAAAGGAAAGAAATAGTAAAGGAATGAGTAAAGGAATGGATAAAGGAATTAAATCAAGGCTGTAACTACAATCCATAATTAAGTTCCATTTATGTACCATATCATGGGTGATGTTGACAATTCAAAGGCATAATGAGAAAATGACCATGATAGTAGGAAACCTGCTGCAGGCATGATATAAACAGTTATGGGATCTTGGGATATTTAGCTTGGACAAGGAAAAGCAAAGTGAGGAGATGATAGTGGTCATCACACATGTAAGTATTTTTTTTTTTCAGAGAGAAAAGAATTTAGTTTCTTACCATATTCATTCATAAGACTGCTGTCTAAGGCAGTTTCTCTATTTTCTTTTTTTGTCCTTGCAGCATTCTGAAACTATTTTGTATTTAATTTAATTTCATTTCTTATTTAATTTTATTTGTTCAATTACAGTTGTCGCAGTTTTTTCCAGTAGATATTCAAGTACAGGGTGGGTGTAACTAGATCGTGCATTCTTTCAAAGCAGAGTCCTTACATCCCTATACCCTAAGCCAGGCCTTGCTCCTGCTGGCTGCTCAATACATATTTGTTAATCACCATTGGCCATGTGTGTGGGAGAAACAACTGTTTTGGGTACCAGTAATCTGTATTCAGTGATATACAGAATATTTTTACATGCAATATTATATGATTCACAGTGAATAATTCTGCACTATTCTCTCCTAACTCTGGACTTTTAGTTTATCTGTTGGGTTCCATCAATAGTTCTCAAGCTGTGGCCCATGGACCAGCAGCATCAGCATCAGCATGACCTGGGAACTTGTTAGAAAGGTAAATTCTTAGGCTCTGTCCCTGATGTAGTAAATCAGAAACTGTGGTACAAGGGGAAGATACTCAACAACCTATGTTGTTACAAACCCTCTAGATGATTTTGAGGCCTTTAAAATTTGAGAACCACTGAGTTGGATGTTTTTAGGTGTTCCTGCCTTGAGTGTACATTGGTACTCAATGACACTGTGTTTCTTAAGGACAGGGCCCTGCCTTGTGGGCCCTCAATGCCTGCCACATTGCCTGGCATATAGTGAAAGCCCAGCATGTACCTACTGAAATAGAATTGTAAAAGGACAATGGACGTGGAATTTGAGGAAAAGATTTCAAGGATTGGTTCTCTGCAGCCTAAAGTCTAAAAATATTCACAAAAGAAGGAAGTTGCCAATGTGGCTTATTAGGTAAACATTTGGTTATTTTAATATAATTATCATTAGCTAGATATTAACCCAAATACAGTGGAGAGTATTTTTAACTCAATTAGATCATTATATTCTGCAATTGTGTTCCATTAGATGCATCAGGGTCATTGCTACATAAAAATGGGAAAGCCTAAAGGATTTTTCAGAATGAAGTTTCTTTGAGGTGTTAATGATCTCCCAAATATTGTACTGAGTTCTTTACATACCATTTGGGTAAAAAATTATAATATAATAATGATGTATTTAAATGGGTAATTATGAAAGTTCCTTTGTGTTTCTGAGAAGATTCATGTAAATACAATCTATATAAATAAATTATATTTTCAAGGTACTGGCAGGGGAAGGCATGTGGGTCTCCCTATGTGAAGAAACCCTTTCCCCAAGTCTTTCAGTAGAGCAAAGAGCCAGCTCTTAATTTTTCTGGCCTCAAATTTTTGTGTTGGGGCTATCTAGCATGAAGGGAGAATTATATAACATTCTATATACTATATAGAATGTGTAGGGTTAACTTATGTAACTTAAACATGTGCCTACCTAAATGTGTGTATATATATATTTATCTACCTAGCATCAGTTTATCTAGTATAAATAGGACATGTGATTTCACCTGCCACTCTGCTCAGAAAAGATATGATGTCCTAGAAGATGTGTGATGGGTAATAGGAATCCACTCTTCCCTTAGTTGATATCTATTCACTTCATGGCATTTCCGATGTGCAGAGAGCAATTATAGTGTGTAGAAATGTTAGTTTTTGCTATATTTACAAATGTAAAACAAACCCAAACCACAACCATCACCAACAAGAACAAAACCCCAAACACAGACGGAAGCACCAGAAGCAGTATAAGACCTTAGCTTAGGTTCGCTGGCACCTGGTCTTGGTTGTGAGGTTGTCTTGGTCCTCCTGGCCCCCGTTACTCCAGACATAATGCTTAGGTCACACTGAGGGTGGGCCCACAATCCATCCCATATTTCTGGGAATTGCTCACCTTGATTACCCTTTTCGAGGGTGAGGACTCTGTATCCACCCAGAGGACCAGGGTCTTGAGGTCAGAGTCTCCTGGAAGTGTTTGCAGCTGTGGGGTGAGAGGCTCAAGTGGAGGTGCTATAGTTCCTTTCAGTTTCCATCCAAAAAGAATTGGGGAGTGGTGGCAACAGCTCACATTCCCTGGTATCTGCACCTTTCGTCTAGTTCCGCAGAGAGGCAAAGGCTTTGTGTCTCCACAATTTCTCCTGCCTTTCTTTCCTCCAAAGTCTATGGCTTTCTGAATTCAAAAAGCATTTCATCCCCAGCCAGGGCACATAACCAGGTTGCAAGCCAGGTCTCCAGCCAGGTCCCTAGCTGGAGGCAGGTGAAAGGCAACCATACATTGATGTCTTTCTCCCTCTCTGCCTCTCTCCCTTCCCCTCTCTCTGGAAATAATAAATAAAATCTTTAAGGAAAAAAAGCATTTCAAAGGCCCCTGGATATAAATTTTGGAAATATGTCTGAGCAATGGGCAATGTGTCTACATGGCACAATTTAATGGGAACCACACAGTTATATATCCATTAATAATTAGCTTTTTCAAGGCCTCAGAATGAGAACATCTTCATATTTGCAGCTCCTTTCTTAGTTTGCCAGAAAATTGCTTCACATCATGTCATCATGAAATGTCCTATTTTGCAATGACAGATGCGTGTAACATCTATTCATGGCTTTAACCTTTATTAATATTGGCTGAGTACCTATGAATACAATCACCCAATGGCATATGCATATACACCTACATATGTAGACTGTATTCTTTGAAGAAATAGAGGGCCTTGACAAGAAAAATGCCACTTGCATAATTTCTGCATAACCACTGGAAAATGTATGAAGTGGGTAAGCAGACAAAGTGTCATTTTTTGAAAACTAGAGATGACTGATTAAAATCTTAGAAACCTGACATATATTGGTTAAAATCATCAATATATTATGCCTTTCCCACTATTTATAATTTGCTTTTGACTGCTTTATATTGCACGTTTAAAAGGTAAAGAAACATAAAAATCTTTGTAACACTCTTGGTGTTCTTTACAATGGTGGCTCCCAATTTTTTTTTTTTTTTTTTTTTCAATGTGCCAGCCTGGAATAAGGTTTTTATTAGTCTATAGCAAAAGGATGAAAGTAAGAAAATGTAAGTTTATTTGTCTAAAGCTAGATTTATTCAATTAAAATGATTCTCTTCTCTTTACTTTGATATTTTTCTTATAGCTTTACTAGTCCACAAAATCATTTGGTCAACAAGATCTAAAATATATGTGGCCACTGTGTAGAAAGATCTAGTTTGATTTCTTTTCTTTTAGCTTTTTGCATAAGAAAAGATAATAATAATTCCAGAAAAACCTCAGCCATTATTCTAATAATTCACAAGTTTGTGCTGTTATTTATTTATTAAAAAATATTTTATTTGTTATTTTCAGAGAGAGGGGAAGGGAGAGAGGCAGAGAGGGAGAGAGATATCAGTTTATGGTTGCCTTTCACCTGCCTCCAGCTAGGAACCTGGCTGGAGACCTGGCTTACAACCTGGTTATGTGCCCTGCCTGGGAAATGAACCAGCAACCCCTGGGTTCCCAGGCTGGTGCCTTATCCATTGAGCCACCAGCCAGGGCTGTGCCGTTATTTATTCAGAAGGTACTGAGCACCCATATAAACCAGATATAGCACTAGGAGTAGCTATATCTTTGGGGAAGACACTCAGTGATTTATGTAAAACACAAACCTGCTGGAGAGGCTTGAGTTGGGTTAAGTTTCTTTTGGTTTGTGATTGGGTCAGAACTTTCCAATTTTTGGTCTGAGCCAGTCACTTCTGACCTGTTCTGAACACAGCAATCTCTAGTGCCCAGGAAGGTGGCTATCACTACCTGCTGAAGAAGTCAGGATTTTGATCTGTGAGCCCTTCGGACAATGTTCTGTTCTCTCATAAGCTTAACAATTTCTTGGACAATGAAAATAAAACAGGATGTCTTTTTTTGTTGTTATTTTTGGCAGTGCAAACAAAAGCAATTGATAAGGCACACCATGGCATAAAACATCCCAGAGGAGGTAATCAGGGAACACACCTTTCTGAAGTCACCCGTATCCTCTCATCATTGGACGAGTTGAATCGATCATCCTTTTCCCTGAAATATTCCTCTATGCACTGCTCTTCGAAATCATGCACTTTCTTGAGCTCATCATCCGTTATGAACAGTTCTGTGGGAAAGAGATGAGATAGGAACCAGAGAAGTAAAAGTGATGACTTCTGGTCTGTGGGCCTAATGACATTCCTAACCCAGGCCAAGGTTGGGAGAAGGGGCCTAGATTCTGTCCTCTGTCTCACACTAAATCCAAATCTGGCCAGGTAGCTTGTGTCCCCTTTCTATGCATTAGATTCACTATGGTTCTCTGAAGTTCATCTGAACATATCTTGCTTATTGCAGGGACCAGTTATAATAATTCAGGCTGTTAAGGTAAAAAATGTAGCTAAATTCAGTAAAAAAGAAGCAAATAGAGGTTTCTCTAAAGTTAAATTTCCAGGCTGGGGAGTATGGCAGATAGACATTATTCACTGGCCTTACTAAAAGCCCTTTTGCAACCTTATTTCCTCTCCCTCTTCCTATTACTGAGGCTGGAATGCCAAATACACACATATCCAGCCTCCCCTGCATGTAGCAGCAATGATGAGACCCAGTTTGGCTCAGGAAACAAAAGAAATCTGGGGCAGGATGGGGGTGGTGTATTAGGAAAAGATTTTGCCCTCCTGATAAACTATGGTGATGTCGTTGCTTTTCTCTACATTTTTTTCTTTTTTTTACCTTTCTATTCTCTTTTTGCCTTAAATATAAATGTGATAACTGAAAGTGCAGCAACTATTTTGCTACCACGAGACAAGGCAGTGCATTAAGGGATGGCTGAGCCTAAAAATAGGACTCTGGTCTTTGACATCAGTGAGTCACTGTTGTGCTCTGGGTTATCAACCTAGTCATTTTTTTGCTTTGTGAGAAAAAGAAAACCTTATTTACTTGTACTATTGTTAGTTCAGTTTTCTGTTAATAACAGGTAAACCAATTCATAACTGATCTGGGCATAGAAAATGGCCCAGAGTCAATTTGAACCTTTCCCCTCCCCGCCCCACCAGCTTTCTATTTGTCTAAATTTAGGTTTCAGAAGGAAGTAGTGACCTTCAGAATTCCCTGCTCCTTCTACGTCTCCAATATTAATGTTCAGAAAGAAGTCAGCATGGCTGTCAGGGAAGGTGTTAAAAGCTTCAGACTTAGAGAAACCTGCGATTAAATGACTTTGGTTTTGAACTTCAGTCCCACTAGTGACCACCTGGAGGTAATTCCCTCACTTGCATGCTAGAGGCTCCATCAGTAGATTTAGTGTAGGTGGTCTATTGAGAAACCCTTGTAGCTGGCATGTATGGGACTGGATGCCCTGCGGTCCTTAACTGTGGGTGGTACCCAAGGGACATTTAACAATCTGCAGGAACTATTGGTTTTTAATGTATGGAGGCTGGATGTGCTAAATCCCCCATAGTGTGTGGGACAACCCTGTACAATCAGGTATTGTTCTGTCCCAATGCTAATAGAGCTTCCTTTTAGAAACACTGGTCAAGAAGGTGGAAGGTGTAGGGTCTTCTGTTTTGCCCTGAGAATAATGGAAAGTGGGGCTGGTGTTTTCAGGAAGTCAGATAAGCACAACCCCTGAGGCTTGGAGAATGTTCAAGACCTAACCCATGATAGGTCCAGAATGATAATGGAAACTCAAACTTGGTCTTCTGCAATCCAACTCAATTTGCATCATGATGCCTACATGATATATAATGCAGCATTGGGAACCTCTGCATATAGTTGATATATTTTGCAGTGGGAGCTCTGGAAAGTGAGAAACTTCGAACCTATGAAGGTTGAAAACAGCCCCAATGGAGCTTGGTTTTAGCTGAGAAAGACGTAAGGCTAAGCATGCTTGATGTCAGCCTCTGCTGTCTTCTTTCTAGCACTGTTTTTAAGGCCAGCATATCCCTGCTCCCTCCTTCCAAGTCCTCAGAGTTGTCAGCAGTCTGCAGGAAGCTGGAGGAACCAGGTGGCGGCAGGTCCTCAGTGACTGCCTACGGGAAGTGATTGGGCTACCTGATGTGAGCTGCTGTGGGCTGTCAACCAAAGCTTACTCAGGCCGTAGTCCCTCTCATCTGGGTCACTCTCATGCTTCCTCCATCGGCAACACAGGTGCTGGAATATCATGGTCATGTGGCTGAAGATGATCAGAGGTGGGGGCAGAACTGGCCTTTCATGGAAAGTCATGATGAGCTGATACCTCTGAAACTTCCACACTTGGTTGGATATTGATTTCACCTCAAAAAATGTATTGCTGAAATAGAGACCAGAAAGAATCAAATGAGAAACGCCACTGCTTTCTGGAGCTTCACCCCAAGCACCCTGGGGAAAGACCCACTTACTTGAAGACAGCGATGAGGAGGTTGACCAGCAGGATGTTTGCTACTAAAAGGTAGCAGGCCATGATGGCGGGCACAATCCAGGCCCCTGTCTTGCAGGGAGGCAGCTGAATTATTTTACCATCCTCTCGGGTCTCATTCTGTCCACAGGGAGCTGCAGGAAGCAATGTAGGCAAAAAATAAGAAATTGTGGCTATTTGATTAAAAAAGAAAAGACTGATTGAATGAGAAGGTTTTCTTTTTTAAGGTGGAAGAAAAATACAGCCATCTCAAAACAAACAGAAAAAAAAATAATGAGAAAAAAAGCCAAAATGGAAAAATGAAAGCTTCACGAATGTCCCAAGGGGCCGCTGCTACCCAGGGGGGACCTGGTTCCTCCGGTCTCCCACCTTGTCATCCAACTTAAAGAGGTGGGTGGAGCCCCAGCTTGCTCAGGCTGTCCCTGGGCCCCTGGCTTTCACTGAGGGGCCCGTGGTTCCTTAGGAAGCTGAGGGCATTCCCAGGTAGTGGCAGAAGGAGCAGCCTCACTGTCCCATCAAGTTGCTTTGTCGTGTGCTGAGAGGCCAGGAACCACAGCTGTAGGAGCAGCGGCAGGGCTATTGATTGGGAATTAACGCCTGGCAGCTGTTAATTGCTGCAAGAAACAGCCCAGGGCTCCGAGTTAACACATTTGCTGTCTCAGTGAAGAAGGAACAAAACAGGGCAGCGCCTTGGGAAGCATTTAGACAGCTTGTCTCTTTGGTGCTTCTGACAAACAGTATTTCACGGGGCTGGGGGATAGGGGGAAGCAATGAGAGGTGATGGGCCAGGACCCTGAGCCTTTCTTTCAGCACCATTTCCATTCCACAAAGGTGCTTTTCAGGGCACAGGGAACCAAACCCAACTGCTCTGGGGGAAAAAAAAGGCAAATGGGAAAGAAAAGATCTGGAGGTGGGGGTGAGGAGGAAGGTGGTGTGTGGGACTGGGTGAGTGTGAGTAATGCGTTAATGAGGCCAGCGTGGAGTTTCCAGGGAATGTCAAGGGAAAAAGGAACCCTTGACAAAACGCCTTAGTGCTGCACAGACTGCACAGCTCAGGGAGGGAGGTGAAGGCCTCAGAGGCCCAGAGACAGGTCAGCTCACCCTGCTGCTCCGGCTATCCCTGTCCTTATTTGGCTTTAGGACAGGGTCCTTTTATAGCTATCTATAAACAAGAATGAAGGGGCATGCAGAGGTCTCAGTAGTTGCCACTAGCAGCTTCTGAAGATCTGCCAGGAAGGTTTGTAAAGTTGACCCAGGCTCTTCTTGGCCTGAGTACCTGGCAAGGAGAGTCCATTCACTTCTCAAGAGTTGCAAAGCTGAGCTCTCCTCTGTAGTCCCCACCCCTGGCTGCACTGGGGGTCACCTGGGGAGCTTCTAATGCCTAGTTCCACCCCAGATACAATTCCATCAGAATCTCTGAGGGTGGCTTGAGCATTGGTATTTCTTTCAGAGCTTCCCTGATAATTCTCAGCTGCCACTAAGGTAAGTTCACTGAGCTGAAATCAGGCTGGAAAAGTGATTTCTGACATACCCTAAAGCCCAAAATGCATCTTCTTAGGCTGAGAGTTTCCCTAATATCAGGACACCAAGCCCCTCTTTTTACAACCAGAGAAAAATCCTTGCCTTTGGGTTTGCCTACAAGATGATTTGGTCTTGGAATCAGATGTTTTCAAAGAGCCGGCATCTTATTTAATAGATTGGTAGTTGTGGCACTAACCACTCAAGACAGCTGTCCCTTGAAGGAAAAACCTGGTGATGGAGGCCCCCACTGTCTCCAGGATGAAGTCCAAACTCTGAGGGTGGCTGGCCCAGTGCCATCTTTGCTACTTCCCATCTCTCCCTATGAGCCCAAACTGGATTAAGATCCTTATAGTTCCTAGAAATGTCATGCTGCCTCTTACTGCCTGATTTTTGAGCTTTGTGTCTTTTGCTTCCAAAAGATTCCTCTGGCACCTTGCTATAACTCCCATGTTCCACTTGGGTGAATGCTATTCCATTTTCAGTGCTCACTCAGCTCTCTGAAGCCAGCCCCTAGGTCTGGGATAGGTATTGACAAAGAGTTTCTGCTTGTCCAAGTTCTACCCAGGCTCTCCTGACCTCTTTTGTAAGTAGGTCTCAATTTCTGGACTTTTGTGTTGGTCTCTGCATTGCCAACTTTTAGCAAAAATCCTGCTAAGTCAGTTTTGCCAGAATCCTCAATATCTGAATACTGTTGATATCAAATCAGGTTTCTTGTTCTCCACTATCCCTCAGATGATGCCTGATGATCCTGGTCCACGTTCAGCAAGAATCCTGTTAGGTTAGGTTAGTGAGAATCTTACTGTTCTTGATGTTTCCTCTGAGTGATTTCCATCCACTGACACCCACCCTGCCCCTGGCTCTAAGTTCTCTGTTTTCCTTGCTGGGTTCAGAGTTGAGTCCAACCTCTCTCCCCTACTGCAAAGTCCCATTGCAGTGGTCCCACCCCCTTGAATAAAGTCTTTCTCACCATCTTTAACACGCGTCATACTTTTTTCTTTACCAGATAATTTTGTTTTTAATTAAATCTATCTTTCTTATAATCCCAGAGGCTCCTCTGCTTACCTCTTAGGCAGGCTTTCACGCCATGCCACTGTTACCAATGTACCCATCTGTGTCGCACCCGAGAGTCCCAGTGGGGAAACTGCTCTTCTTGGTTTCCCACTACCTGGCTCAGCGCACACACATAGCACATGCACATGTTTCCACACCTGATCACTATTTGTTGAACAAATGAGGGAGATCATTGGACACATTTGTTGAGCATGAATGGGCATTTCCCACAGCCCTGCCAGCTTCCTCATGTTGGACAGACCTAGCTCTGAGTGGCTGTTGGCTCCTTCCCTAGGTGCTTTCCAGAAATCCTACCCTCAGCTTGGCAAGAAGGCTTCTCACACTCAACCAGACTTTGGGGCCTCTGTTACCCACATGGCCACAGGCCTCGGAGAATCACTGTCTTTGCTTTTGTCTCAAGGCAGCTTGCGCTACTCACCCACCCTTCACCCCAGCTGACCTTCCGAGCGGCTGTCGATTCTGCACTGTCCTTTCCTCTGACTCCTGCCCAGGCTCCTGTGGGGAAACTGATAAAGGGCAGGCAGAAAAAGCCACTTGGGATTAGTTACAAAGTGCACAGTTTAGACAGATGTGGTCCCTAATTGCCATTTCTCAGTGACATTCTGAGATTTCTCTTTACGCTCTGCTAGAATGTAAACTTGTGAGGGGCAGACACACCCATCTTGCTCTTTTGACCCCAGGTTTAGGGAAGCATGTAGACCCTTCCTCCACAAAGGCCCTCCTTCTAGCCTAGAGAGAAAACCAGAGAGAACAGGAGGTGCTTGCTGGCTTCATGGCCCACACGCATCTCCGCGGGCCTTCAGGTAGTGCCATTGGCATATCCCTCTAGATCTCTGCTTGGTTCTTCTACTTCATTCCTGAAAGGTCCCTCATAGTTAATCAGTGGATCAGCTTAATGCCTTTATATAAAATTTGCTTTGGTGTGGGAGCTCCATGCTAATTTTTTGGGCATTAATTTATTTTGGTTTCTCCTATACTTTATATTCATCCTGACTTTATAGAGATGGTATTACTTTATGATAGAAATATACATTATAATCAGGCAGACCTGGGTCAAACCCTGATTCCACCATTTTCAAATGATGTGACATTAACTTATTCCATGAACTTCATCTTCCTCATCTGTAAAATGGGGGTAGTAATAGATTGTAGCAGGTGGGTAGGTTGTGAAGATCATTAAATGAGATTATACACACAAAGCACTTAGCTCAATATCTAGCACATTAGTGCTCAATTATCATTAGCTGGTGCCATCCTTAGTATTACTACATTTTTTAAAAAAGATTTTATTCACTATTTTCAGAGAGAGAAGGGAACAGAGAGAGAGACAGAGAGGGAGAGAGACATCAATGTATGGTTGCCTTTCACCTGCCTCCATCTATGGACCTGGCTGGAGACCTGGCTTGCAACCTGATTATGCGCCCTGGCTGAAAATCAAAGTGTCGACCTTTGGGTTTACAGGCTAGTGCCTTATCCACTGTGTCACCAGCCAGGGCTTAGTATTACTAACTTTGTAATGAATAGACTTCACATTCCTCAATGTTAGGGACTATGTTTGATTCCTCTTCGTTTTACAATCACTACACATAGCACTTACTATGTAAACATTTATTGAGTGGTCATAATAGGCTGGGTACAGGGGACAATGGGGATCAAAGAGACAACCCCTGTTGTTTAAGCACCTTGTAGTTTTCTTGGGGCCCCCAAAAGGGAACAGAAGAGGGTGTTATTGTGTGATGTGAGCTCTGATGGGGCTCTGAGGATACACTGCAGAATGGCTGCAGGCCCTCTGGCTCGGGCCACACCAAACAGTCTGTTAGTTAGGTCTAGTTGTGAGGACCATCATTTAGATTCTATAGCAACAAGTGCAGTGCAAATGAATTAGATGATTCTGTGACAGTGGTAATGATAATAAAATGGCTCACTCAGAAATAGCCTTCATTTGGCAATATCAGTAAAGAGGCAGTGAACATTATCTCAGGCAGTCAGTGTAAAACATTGTTCTATATTGGCTCCTAATGATGTTCTTGTTTGGTGTGTTTACTTGTGTTAGAAAGTGTTCTGCCTCAAACTTACAGATGTCTACCATTGACGAGATGGTCTGGGTGGTTTAAAGCCCTGACAAGCAGCAGATTTCATGATGAGGGATACATTATCTGGATTGTCATAAGGCACCCAGCCCGGATCTGGGGTTCATGTTCCCAGGAAAATGCTCCATGGCACATGCACCCAAGATGATACATGGGTGGATATTTAGGGGCATGTGGGCTGGTGGCTACCACTGTGGCTCCTCCTTCCCTGTTTTGGAACCTGACATTTGAGTGGTTAGTCTCCCAATGTTTTGCAAGAAGTAAATGAATAGTCATTATCACCTTCATACCTGCCACCCCCTTTATCTGGGTAATGATACAGAGTGCCTTTAGTGGATGTTTGCTGGTTCTATCTGCCCAATATACATTTCTCCTTCTCTGAAAAGAGCATCCTGGTTTCCCTCTATGAAGCCACTCCTGCCTCACTCTTAGCATATACAGTTTGGGTGAAATGAACTCCAATTCCATATTTAGGATATTAACCAGTTTGCTTTATCCCTGGTTGCCACAATTGGTTCAGAGATGAACATGTGACCCTAGTCTGAGCAATCAGAGCCAATGAGCATCAGCCTGGGGAATTTTGCTGGAACTAGTTAGAATAAAACAGGAAATCTCTTTTTATAATGTGATATAATGCTACCAAGTGGACAGGGCCTGCCTGGAAGTGACTGTATCATGGAGAAACTAATTCCTGATCCAGCCATGACTAAAACTAGCCCTCGTCAGTTATATGAACCACAACATTCTCCCTCCTCCACCTTAAGTCAATTTTATTTGGGTTTTTATTACTTGCAATTAAGAGTCCTGGCTTCACACAATCATTTCTGCCTTCAGATGCTATGCATAGGCCAGTAATAAACAACAACAACAACAACATTGATATTTTGGGCACCCCACTCCCAAGAGGCTGCATTTGGAACCTTGGAGAAACATGAAAAGATTGGAAAGGGCAACTGGGGATGGGACCTCTGACCTGGTACCAAGGTTAAATCACAGCATTAGGGTTTCAGCAGCCAGAGACACTGTTGCTGTCCTTGCTCCAAGCATCAGAGAACTTAAGGTCTACACTGATCCATGCCCAATTGTCCAACTGGTGTCTCTGACTGAGCAACTAACAACACAGATTTCACCTATTATCCAATAAGGAGGATAAATGCATTAGGGAAATTTGGCCAAGCACCTGGACACAGCCAAGCTGCTCCTGAAGTGAAGAAAACTTGGTTTTATGGAAGCTAACCATCAATAGGTTAGGTCACAGGAGTCACAGGGTGCAGGTATACAGAGAGAGTGGGGAAGGTGCGTCTTTGTAGTTGTGGCCAAATTATAAGGAATCCAACATTTGAAGATTTAGATTCTCTCTGATTTATCTACGTGGGTCACAGTGACACAGCACATGGCAGGAAGCTGGAGGTGCTATTTCTTCTAACTAAGCATGAATAGGTAGGAGTGACACAGGTGATGGGGCTCCAAAACAATAATAGGGTTTGGTCACCCCACTCCTGTCATAATTTGGCCATAGCATGTGAATGATAGTAAGAGAGCCCTCCCTTTTCTTTACATTTTCTGCAGAGCAGGCTGCCAATATTTGAACCTTTTATTTTCATAAATAAACATTTATCATAACCAATACAAGGGTCAACAGCATCCCGCACTAGAATATAATAAGGCCCCTGGGGTTAGGAATCTTTGTTTTGTTCACTAAACAAAACAGCAGTTAGAATACTTCCTGGGACATAGTAGGTGCTAAATAAACATTTGCCAAATGAATACATATTGTATATTTGACCTGCTCTGTCAGGGGTTTCTGTAAGGGTTACACCTGATCAATTTCACTGGCTCAGTGTCTGTTGTCCTCTTTACTTTAAGATCAAAAATGTCACCATGGCTTGCCAGTACGAGATGTTTACTGTAAGAGTGATATTTATTTGTTTGTTTGCTTTTGCAATTGCCAAGTTTACAGTGAAAGGAACATGCCTTGTCTTTGGCAAAAGCTATAACAAATCTCCCATCTAAATGCTGCTGTGTAAATCTCCAGGCACACCAGCCATAACATTCCCTCATACTTGTACAGACATTGTTCATCAATCATGACACACTTTCCTTCTGAGCCAAGCTACGGCCTTGGAATCCTTTTCAAGACAAAACTACTGAAAGCACAACTAATCAACTAAATTTGACAGAGGGGACCTTTCTGTCAGTTCCTTTGAAAATCAGAATATGAGGTCAGAAGTAAAGATCATTTCTATGTCTGCTTTCAGGATTCTCCTCATGCCCACATGGCCTGGCCAATACCCAACCCACTTCACGGTTGCCTAGGGACTGGAAAGTTGGGTCAAATTAGACATCCTGTTCTTGTGAGACCCTGACATTTTTGGTGAAGGACCACCCTGTGGGACCTCTCCTTTATATATCCTGGGCCCCAGGACATTCCCCTTGCTCATTTAAAAGACAACTTTTAAAATGGGTACTTCCCCAGGAAATTCTGATCCTTGTTCTTTATCTGGGATCCTTAAACATGAAGGACAGTACAGATTTGGGAATAAATATCAGGGGAAAACAGCATGTGCCGGCTTCTGTGCTGGGCACTTTACATTTGACTGTTGTGTTTAAGCTTTCTAGTAGCTCTATAAGAAATATATTTTCTTTGCTTGACAGCTGAGGAAACATACACCAAAGGATGAAATGCCTTACCCAAGACCACACAGCTAATAAGGAATAATGTGAGAACTACTCACTCATTCATTCAGCAAAAATACTGAGTTCTTGCTATGTGCTAGTGGGAATTGGCGCTGGAGATGTAATTACGAATGATACAGAAATGAGTTCTATCCTTTCTCTGACCCCAAAACTTGTATGTACTCTGCTCTATCTCACGTGGCCTTTCCATTGCAATAATTCATATTAACCATAACCAACTAGTGCATGCTTAAATGTGAGGCCCTGTGCTATAGGCTTTACTTCTATCACTTTATTTTAATCTATACAATTATTATACCAATTTTACAGATGAAGAACTAAGGCTCAGAAAGCTTTCACATGTTGGTCAGTATCACAAAGAACAGAGCCAGGAGATCCACTCAAACCTGCTCTGCCACAAAGTCTCTTTCCTTTGTGCCTCTCTGAAGAAAGAACCAACAGGGGGTTGAGAGGAATCTCTCAATTATGAAAAAGTGTGGAGACAGATTAATAGACATCTGAATTTTCCTTGTTTCTATCAATAAGAATAATGGCCTGAAAAGGTCAGATGAGGTAAAAAATGAATGGAACACTAAAATTCAGAGTGTGGAGAAAGACATTTAATCCATATAATAGGTATTAGGCACAGGCACTCATGTCAAAAGACATTTGCCCTTTTGATATCACCCTATAATATAAGGGGAGAAGAAACATTTATTTATTTAATGCATATATCACATTGTTCCCCCAAAGCATGAGAAATTAAAAATAAAATAGCCTGGTTCGATTCTCAGTCAGGGCACGTAACCAGGTTGCAGATCAGGTTTCCAGCCAGGTCCATAGCTGGAGGCAGGTGAAAGGCAACCACACATTGATGTCTCTCTTCTTCTCTGCCTCTCTCCCTTCCCCTCTCTCTAAAAATAATAAATAGTCTTTAAAAAAAGAAAAGAGCAATGTTTGATATAATCAGCATCATTTTAAAAAAGATGAGGAATGGTATTTCTCAAAGACTGTCCTTTCTCCAAATCATAGGCAATGAAATAGGGCTTAACTGAGTGTATGATTTACATTTATCCTCATTTTTAAAAAAAAGAAAGTATGTTCAACTAAAAATCCACCTTGATACGATAAGGAGCCAAAGAAGATTTTTCTACCTCCTTTTGAAAATCCATCCAGTTTGCCATGGAGGACTGAGAATGCCACTAGCATAGCTCCGATGCCTGACTCCCAGGGTGAATTAGATTTAGAGAGCTGTGCTTTTCTGGCCTTTTTCCTCACATGGTTTTCTTGGTGAGACCACTGGAAATGCCTCCCTTTGAATGGCTACATCTTTCTATAAGTTTCTTGTTCTTAGATAGTCATAGATCCAGGCAGAAGTTTTTTTTCTATTTACTTCAATAGGCCAGCGTTAATGTGCTCTAGTAATGACAGACAGGAAGAGCAGAGGTAATTGAAAAGGTAAGCTCCAACTTTGTAGAGTCAAAAGCATCACCCACCAACTCTGCCTTTTACTTTTTTTTGTAGTTCATTTCATTTCCCTTCTCCTAATCCAACTGTTGGTTAAGATGCAAATCTGTAGTGACATGGCACCAAGGCAAGCATCAGAAAGGAAGCTTCAGTTCCTTCATCTGTGAATATAGGACTTGAATTATTGATATTCCCTACAATGTGATGCACACACAATTTGGAAGTCCAGGATGACTTCAGGCCACAGGAACAGGGCATTGAATAACACTGAATTAAACAGTGAAAAAGT
The DNA here is from genome assembly GCA_004026585.1 of Noctilio leporinus. NCBI lineage: Eukaryota > Metazoa > Chordata > Mammalia > Chiroptera > Noctilionidae > Noctilio > Noctilio leporinus. Next base: position 350,344 of record PVIW01000208.1, on the reverse strand, counting down.
GGTGACCTTTTCGAGCCCCTTTCTATCTTCCTGACTTCACCAGAGAAAATGTGTCAGTTTGAGGATAACATTTCTTTAATTCTTCCTTCACATTTGCTAAATTCCCTTTGTAGTAAAGACTGGGCAGGGTGAAATGACGTAGAGACTAAAAGAACAATTCAAAAAATCAATAAATCCCAATTAATCCAGGAACTGGTTCTTTGAAAAGATAAATAAAATCAACAAGCCTTTAACCAGACTCATCAAGAAAAAAAGAGGAACCAAATAAATAAAATCAGAAATGAAATACCACAGAAATACAAAGGATTGTAAGAAATTAATATAAACAACTATATTCCAAGAAATTTGACCTCCTGGGTGAAATGGGCAAATTTTTTGAAACACATAATTTTCCAAAACTGAATCAAGAAGAAGCAAAAAGCCTGATAGACTGATAACAACTAGCAAAATTGAAGCAGTACTCAAAAAACTCTTGGTACACAAAACCCTGGACCAGATGACTTCACAGGTAAATTTTATCAAACATTTAGGGAAGAGCTAACTCCTATCTTTCTCAAACTATTAAAAAAAAAATTCAAGAAGAGGGAAGACTCCCAATTTTTTTATGAGGCCAGTAACATCCTGATTTCAAAAACAGGTAAAGTCTTTTTTCCTCCCTTGCTGCTTGAAGCCGGGTTCCAGCATGAACGACACAGTGACTATCTGGACTAGGAAGTTCATGACCAACAGACTACTTCAGCGGAAACAAATGGTCATTGATGTCCTTCACCCGGGCAAGGCAACAGTACCCAAGACAGAAATTTGGGAGAAACTAGCCAAAATGTATAAGACCACCCCTGATGTCATCTTTGTGTTTGGATTCAGAACTCATTTTGGTGGTGGCAAAACAACGGGCTTTGGCATGATTTATGATTCCTTGGGTTATGCAAAGAAAAATGAACCCAAACATAGACTGGCAAGACATGGCCTATATGAGAAGAAGAAGACCTCAAGAAAACAGAGAAAGGAACGCAAGAACAGAATGAAGAAAGTCAGGGGGACTGCAAAGGCCAATGTTGGTGCTGGCAAAAAGAAATGAAGTGTCTGGCAGTGAGCTGGAGATTGGACAACAGAAGGAGTAAAGATTCTTCAGTGACTTACCTGTGGTGATTATGCAGATTTTCATGAGAGGATTAATAAACTAATAACTTTAAAAAAAAAAAACAGGTAAAGAAAGACACAACAAAGAAAGAAAACTATAGGTCAATATTGCTAATGAACATAGATGATAAAATCTTCAACAAAATATTGGCAAACTGGATCCAACAATACATTAAAAGGATCATATACACCATAATCAAGTGGAATTTATCCCAGGAATGCAAGGATTGCATAATATTTGCAAATCAATGAATTTAATAACCACATAAACAAAATAAAAGATAGAAATAACACGATTATATCAATAGATGTTGAATAAGGAAAGTGAGAATAGAGAGAGCATACATCAACATAATAAAGGCCATATATGAGAAACATACAATCAACATTATCCTCAAAGAGCAAAAACTAAAAGCTTTCCCCTAAGATCAGGAATAAGACAATGGTATTTACTTTCACCACTTTTATCCAACATAGTACTAGAAGGTCTATTCACAGAAATCAGACAAGAAAAAGAAATAAAAGGTAATTGAAGTGGAAAGGAGGAAGTAAAATTGTCTATAGAAAACCCTATAGACTCCACAAAAAAAAAAATAAATAAATAAAATAAAAAAGCTACTGGACCTAATAAGTGAATTTGGCAAAACAGCTTAATACAAAGTTAATATCCAGAAATCAAAGGCACTTTTTACATCAACAATAAAATATCAGGGATAGGAGCAAGAACAAAAATCCCATTTACTATAGCAACAAGAAAAATAAAATACCTTGGCATAAACTTAACCAAGGAGGTAAAAGACCTATACTTGGAAAATTACAGAACACTGAAGAAAGAAATTAAAGAAGATACAAATAAATAGAAGCATATACCATGTTCATAGATGGGAAGAATTAACATCATTAAAATATCCATACTACCCAAAGCAATTTATAGATTCAATGCAATACCTATTAAAATACCAATGCCGTATTTCACAGATCTAGGGAAAAATACTTCAAAAATTTATATGGAGCCAAAATTGACCATAATAGCCACAACAATCTTGAGAAGGAAGAACAAAGTAGGAGGAATCACAATACCAGATATCAAATTATATTACCAGGCCACTGTAATCAAAACAGTCTGATACTGGCATAAGAATAGATATATAGATCAATAGAACAGACTAGAGAGCCCGGAAATAAACCCAAGTCTCTATGATCAGTTAATATTTGACAAAGAGAGAAGGAGCATAAAATGGAGTGAAAATAGCCTTTTCAACAAATGGTGTTGGGAGAACTGGATAGGGACATGCAAAGAAAATGAAACTAGATCACCAACTTATATCATACACCAGGATAAACTCAGAATAGATAAAAGACTTCAGCATAAGCTGTGCCACCATAAAAGTCCTAGAGAAAAGCATAGGTAATAAAATTTCAGATATTCTACATAGCAATACTTTTGCCAAGGAACAAGGGAAATAAAGGAAAGAATAAACAAAGGGAACTACATTAAATTAAAAAGCTACTGCACAGCTAAAGAAAACATCACAAAAGGAAAAGGGAACCAACCATATGGGAAAACATATTTGCCAATGATATCTGAAACAAGGATTTGATCTCCATCATATATAAAGAACTCATATGATTAAATACCAGGAACACAAACAATCCAATTCAAAAATGAGCAAAGGACCTGAAGACACCTTTCCAAGAAGAACATACAGATGACCTGTAGGTATATGAAAGGATATTCAACGTCACTAGCCATTGGAGAGATGCAAACTAAAACCACAATGAGGTAACACATCACACCGGTCAGAATGGCCATCATTAACAAATCAACAAACAAGTGCTCATGAGGATGTGAAGAAAAGGAAACCCTAATGCACAGTTGGTGGGAATGCGGACTGGTGCAGCCACTATGGAAAACAGTATGGAATTTTCTCAAAAAACAAAAAACGGAACTGCCTTTTGATTTAGTGAGTCAACTGTTGGGATTATACCCTAATAACCCTGAAACACCAATTCAAAAGCACCTACGCACCCCTATGTTCATAACAGTGTTATTTACAGTAGTCAAGTGCTGGAAACAGCCTAAGTGCCCATCGGTAAATGAGTGGATCAAAAAACTGTGGTACATTTACACAATGGAATACTACGCAGCTGAAAGAAAGAAGGAACGCCTACCTTTCATGACAGCATGGATGGAACTAGAGAGTATTATCCTAGGTGAAATAAGCCAGGAGGTGAAAGGCAAATACCATATGATCTCACCTATAACAGGAACTTAGTGAACAAAATAAACAAACAAGCCAGCCAAACAGAACCAGAGGCATGGAAACAAGAAAACAGACTGAGAGTGACCATAGGGGAGGAGGAAGGAGGATGAGTGGGGAAAGAAGGGGAAGGGTCTAGTCAAGGAATAGGTATAAACAGCCCTGGACATGGACAAAAGGTGGGGATTAACTATGGGAGGGGGGCTGGGTGGGGCAGGGGAGAGCAACAGGGGAAACATTAATAGAACAACGATGAAGAAAATAAAGGACTGGGCAGGCTGAAGGCTCAAACATCTGGACAGAATTTCGTAACAATGTGGTATTTTCATTCTGTTTATTTTATGGTTATCTTCTATTTACATAAAATCAGACTGATCTTTCTACTTACAACCAGCATATAAATTTTTAAAAATAAATCAATTTAGATTTTAAAATGAGCCAACTTAATTAAAAATACTAAAGGGTAGAACAGAGGTTACAAAATAATGAGTGGGTTACATGACTAATGATTGGGAAAGGTTGGATTGGTTAATCTCTAAACCTCATGTAGTTCTGGTATCCTATTAGTCTATGGTTCTATAAAGAGAAGCAAAGACCAGAATAACCCCAGAATGAATTATCTATTCCTGGAGCTAACTGTAGGTCACTTACAGAAGAAGCCATATTTTTTTCCACTCCTGGCAGAGGAGCAATCAAACAACTAGCCTCCTATATGAGATGGAACTGAGCCACCACAGGGTGCAAAGAGTATGGTGACAGAGCCAGTAACTCTTCAGGACTTCTGGTTTCCTTGCCATTTGCCCACATGTTCCTCTTTGAGCTATTTAGAAAACACAATTAAATTGAATAATCCTCACTTAAAACAATCTGGTGATTTAGAAAGCAGGATGCCACAAGCCGAGGTATGTTTTGTCTGAGTTGTTGGGGTAAAAAGGGAGAAAATTAAATTCCCCTGGTTATCTTCATCCCATGTTATTGCTGTTATATGTATGTAGCTTTACCTAGAGACAAACCTGTCATTTATTTACTGTCATTTGAGAGGGCTTCAGTATCCTAACCTTGGGAGTTTATTATTTGGTATCAGAAATTAGTATCAGAAAGCTTCTGTGAAAATTTAATGGGGAAAGAGGCAAATCTCTACTAGCTTGTTGCACATGCCAGTGAGTTTGTTGCCATAAAGCAGCAGATTGATTGCATTAATAGCTCCAATGTGTTTTCTCTCCTTGTATCCAATTTCTTTTGCCATGTGATGTGATAGTTCTGCTCACTAAACAGGTAGAATCCACTTCCTTGCCCCTTGATTCTGCGTTTGGCCTTGTGAGTTTCTTTGGCCAATGGGATGTTAGCAATGGTAACCCATACAGAACTGCGGAAAAACCCTTGAGTGTTTCTGTTTCCACTCTTCTACTGCAGCCCTCACCATGAGGAACATGACCGAGCTAGCCTGCTGGAGGATAAAATACACAAGCCTCTGCTCCCTGTGCTTCTTTTGTCCTAGCAAAGGCTGTCCTGGATCAGCTGACAGCCTGCTGGTTCCCTGGCATGTGATTGAGTGTGACTGAGCCTAGCCAAGTACAAAAGAACCACCCAGCTAACTCACAGGCTCCTGAGCTCAATAAATCTTGGCAGCTTTACACCACTGCCATCTGGGGTATTTTGTCCTACAGTATTATCAATAGATTATGTCAACAAATACTTGATATACACACTCTACTTCCCTTGTCTTGTTCACAGCTAGGCAGCCCTCTTCTAATTTCTTCACCATCCCCTCTCAGTTCAGCCCAGGTCCTGTCATTACTCCAAGAGGAGCCAGTTCATGACTGACCGGTGACTAATCAGACTGTCTTTAGGAACTGATCTGAGGTGTGAAAATTTAAGTGACAGTAGGTACTTCATTGAAAGATCATATAGAGTGAGACCATATTAAGTCATGCAAAAGGAAAGCAAGCCATTTGAAAGGGGAGGAGGAAAGGAAGGGAAGGAAGAAAGTGGAAAGAGTGAAAGAGGAAGAGAGAATATGAAAGATGATCGATTGATGGAGGCTGGAGAGAAGTAGAGAGACAATGGGGAGTGGTCAGGACTTCATGTGTGGCTTCCCATTTCCAGTAGGCTTACGTCATGCTTGGTTTCTGGTCTTGGAATGTCTTAGAGGTTTCCTCATAAATGCTTACAGTTAAACTTTAGTTAATCTAGTTTAAGTGGGTTTTGTGTTCTTGTGACGAATATTCTCCTCTAATTAACACCTTAGAGAGAATCATCTCTCAAACTGGTAGTTTCATCAGAGGAGATAAAGAGGTAGAGAACTGGGAAGTGTGGCAATCAGGGAGTGCTGGTGGGAAGGGAGCCGGGAAAGGGCTGGAAGGGCGGAAATAAACAGGGCTTAACTTCCAATTTTACTAAGGGCTCACCTTACTCATTTTGATGTTTGCCCAAAGAACATCAAATTAGATACGCTATTTTTCTCTTCAAACCAGAACAACAAAAATTCAGGGAAAGCATCAAATAAATGATTTCCTCTCCCAGATTTTTATGCTACTGTCCATCTCCATTGTAATTCCTTATGATGATGTTTTTATCACAACTCATCATGTAGCAACAATACACCTTCCAGAGCTACAAGGGCAGAAACAGGTGTCCCTTCTACCACAGGTATGGGGAGCTTGAGTCCATTTCCATTGCCTTAACCATGGACAGTCTCTCTTTGGGGTCCACACCACCTTAGCTGCCATGGTACACATTAAGAAATATGCTTGTTTTTCTGTTTAAAATGGGATTGCATGACTTTTCAGAAACTTATGCATCCATCCCTTTGGGTATTTGAAGAAGGAGAAGCCAGAGCCTTCTCCTAGAAGAAGAAAAGATTCTCAACCACATATTGGGGCTCTCTGTGCCAAGAGGGATCCATGCAGCGAGCCAGACGGTGCATATCTCTGTGTGGACATCCGATAGGGACACCAGGCTGTGCCAGCTCCACAGAAGTGACCCATGGCTCCTGTGGACTCTATTGGATTATGTCCTCAGGGTTATGTGATATCAAGGGAAATAATCATTATGGACCTTAATAATCAGGAACACATATATAAGCAAACACATGTTCCTGGGGACATACTTTACAAATTCCCTGGTAAACTACAGAAAATGTAACAAATCCATTTGTACTCACAGCACACCCTCCTGGCTCTGATCTGCTGGCACACTTTCTTCTTAATGCTCATTCCCTTACTGCCCTGTTAATCCCAGGCTCCAATCTCCTGGTTTTCTTTCTTTTTAAGGCCATGCTGCCTGCTTGTCTCTGTTTACTGTTAAAACTTGAGTTTTCACACTTTAACTGATGTTCCTCGAAGAGTAAAGAATTCTGATTGTGGTCAGTCCAAGTTCAACTTAAACCTAAATGGCAATGTGTGAGCTCAGGTTCCAGTGCCCATCATTTGCTGTAATGTTGTGAATGTGAGTCAAACTTTATGCCTAATATAAACATTTTTATTATTGTAATAAAATAGCTGGTGACAGTATACCCTTGTACAATAAATTAACAACTTTTTTTCTTTCCCAATGAAAGAAAATAATATCAAACAATATAAACACTTTCATCTTGAAAGATTTATCTGTTAAAAATAATAAACTCAGATGCTGATTAAGTGGATCTGGTCCATTGTTTTGGGATCTGTCCATAACTGATCCATCAAAGTCATTCTTTGAAGTCATTAAACACAACACATTAACCTTGAAAGGGTAGTTTGAGTCCCAGATCTGACATTTTACCATCTGCATACTACTAAGTCAAACAATGTGTCTGAGCAAACTTTCCTCATCTCTAAGCTTAACTTAATAATAATAGCAATAGAAATAATAATCATGATGGTACATGCCATCACTCATTCTACAAGTATTTATGGAGCCCCTACCATGTGCCAGACGCTGTTCTAAGTGCTTGGAGTATATCAGTGAGCAAAACATCAAAGATTTCTGACCTTTCAGTCGGAGTTGGTAAGGAGGTGGTAGTGGTGATGGGTGGTAATAGTAGTGGGTGGACAGAAAACCAACAGTAGCATTAAAAAAGAGTGAACTAAGTGGCATGTTAGAAGGTACTAAGTACTGTAGAAGAAAAGAAAAGGTACAGTGGAGCAAAAAGCATCAGGAGTGTGTGGAAATTTGGGAGCCACATTGAGAAGGTGAGATGGGAACAGGCTCCAGTCTTCAATGCGGAAGTTGACCCTTTCCTGGGAAAGGGTCATCCCAGCAGCAGGCACTGCTAAGGCAAATGGCCCTGGGGTAGAAAGGTGTCTGCTGTGTTCTGTGAGCTGGAAGAAAGTTCCCGAGTCTGAAGTAATCCAGAGGAGAGTAGTTGGAAAAGAGGAAAGTGCGCTAAGGCACAGAGGGAAGGAAAGCATCAGGTAGGGCCTTTGGAAGGTCCTCCCAGCCTCCAATCAAATAATAATAATAATACTAATAATGCATTATTATGTTTTGCAATTCTTCATCGGCTGTATTAAACTGAGTAATTCTTCTTCATCCATCTAGTTCTTGCCTAATGGTTTCTTATTCTTCTTCATGTTTCCAAATAGATTCCCAATGCCCTTAAATGAAACAGATCCCAACCCGCCGGACCCAGGTAGGAGGAAGGAATCCAGCTGAATTCTGGTTCTCTGCAGTTTGCAGCTGTAACTCTGAGGCTCCCCTTCATATCCACCTACCATAAGGAAATGGATGGCTAATGAAAAGAGGTGCCCAGGCTCACTGGGGCTTTTTCTCATCCTACCCACATAAGTAACTACACTGCCTTTATTGGCCAAACAGCAGCCCACTGAGGAAATGCTGATTTCTAATCTGATGTGAGCAAAATCGACTTGTATAGGTAGAAGCAGCCCTCACAGTAGGAGGTGTATAAGAGGGAACAAGGTTCTAATGAATGACTTCAGAGCACAATCCCAGCTTTTCTCATTAGAGCAAAACTCCTTAGTGGTTGCTGGGCAGTGCAAACTGTATTGCTGTGTTGAAAAGCAATAAACTTAGGTGCAGGCAAACCCTCATGTTCCTTAAATATCTTAACTTTTTCCTGAGACAGCATTCCCAACCAAAAGCTGTAGCCAGGGCTTCAAATGAACATTTCTAAACAATTTTGCTATATACTTTGCATATCCATCACAGAGTATACAAAGAGAAAGGATCGATTTACATTCTCATTTCATTTCTTCATGAAGATAGGTTCTTAATTCTTTTGTAAATTAAATCGATGCTTTATATAAAAATTGTATTTTTCTCTTAGACTTGAACAAAAACCACACACAGACACCAAAGATACTGCCATTTTCACAAGTGATCAATTGAGTTGACCATGTTGGTTAGGTACAGGGATGAGCAGAAGAAGGGTTACAGCTGTTGGTATAAAAATAATACAATAATTAATAAATAATAATATAAAAAGAAACTGTTTTGTATACTCAAAATTCTAAACTAACTTTTGCCCACTGCTATACTTGAAAATACTTTATGATTGCACACATTATAAAGTAGTAAAATATGAAAGGTGACCTATGTTTACTTTTTTAAAAATAGGGCCATCCCATTTTTTAATAAGCTCATGCTTCTTACAGCTCTACTCTAAATGATGCTGTGTGGGGGCATATTCTTTGACCAAATTGGTCTGAACAGACGTGTGGGAAAATCCAAAACTAAACTAAAGCAGTATAAAATAGGCTAGTTGCTGGGTCCTATGTAGAAAAGAAACAAGGTGGGCTTTTTCCCACCACATCTCTTGGCTAACTGTGAAACAAAGGCTATTCTCTAGGCTCTGGTGAATGAGTTGTGGGCTGCAAGCTTGCAGAGTTAGTAACTGACTGTTCTGTCTTTCTCTCTCCATTTCTTGTATTACTATTTACTCAAAAAAAGATGTTTAATGTGCAAGCTCTGTGTTGCATGCTCATTGATCACACACACACAGGAGAGGGAGAGAGAGAGAGAGGGAGATGGAGAAGGAGAGGGAGAGGGAGAGGGAGAGAGAGAGAGGGAGGGAGGGACAGAGAGAGAGAGAGAGAGAGAGAGAGAGAGAAGAGGAGAAAGAGGGGAGCTAAAAGAAAGTTTGGGGTCAAGTCCAGCCTGATTGCTAAGTAAGCCAACACGATACAGAGGAGTAGCCTCCTGCTTGCATTTAATGTATGACCTGACTACAATCACATCCTAATGGAAGATGCAATTCTATTTAAGGTGATATAAAACCCATGTCCAATAGATGGAGAGTGATTATTGCTCCTTGTGGCCACAAGGACATGCCAACTTGGACAGACAAGGTAGATGGTCAAGTTTTTCTTCATAACTTTTCATAAACAGAGCAGCTATGGGTCTGATGCAACAGGTTTTAAACTCAAGAACAGCAAGCATTTATAGATAGCAAACAATTGTGTTTACAACCATTATACAGATGGGTGTGGAATTCTATGCCAGATGCTTTTACATATATCAGGTAATTTAATTGTCATAATAACAAACACAATTCTGAAAAGGGTACGAAAAAGGATGCTTATTAACAAAAAATGGAAGAAACCTTGTAAGAAACCTTTTAGAATTTTCCACTCATTCATTTACTTTTTAAAATTTCATTTGACAAACAATAAAGCACTTGCTATATTCCAGGGACTGTTTTGCATGCTTTATAAATTTCAGCTCATGAAAAATGTGAGGAAAAACATAAGGTTGTGTTTTAGTCAGCTCAAACTGCCATAACAAAATACCATACACTGGGTGGCTTAAACAGCAGACATTTATTTCTCATAATTCTGGAGACTGGAAGTCCAAGATCAAGCTGCTTGCTGATTCCATTCCCCAGTGAGAACCCTTTTCCAGGCCTGCACCTGGCTTCATAAGCAGAGAGAGGAAGAAAACTCTCTGTTGTCTCTTCTTATAAGAGCACGAATCCCATCAAGAGGGTCACACACTCATGATCTCATCTAAATCTAATTACGTTCCAAAGGCCCCATCACAGTCACATTGAGGGGCTAAGCAATCAATACCTGAATTTTGGAGGGACCCAACTTAGTCCCAAACAGGTAGGTTCTATTATATCTATTTTACAGATGAATGAACTGAGGCACAAAGACAAATAACTTGTCCAATGGTACATAGCCAGTGAGAGGCATCAGAATATGGATTCAAACCTATGATTTCATCCTCTGAACTATACATTTTGTGCTATTTCTCATAGTGAGACTTGAGAGTTATTAAACTCAAGATGGTTTGAATGCCCAGACATCTACATTTACTTTTCTTGTGTTTCATTGTTTCATCTGGTTCAGTGACACTCACATAGTGACATCCATTAATCATATTCTTTCCATGTTACAAGGACATTTTTTAAAAGTATTTTAAAATATTTTATTTATTTGTTTTTAGACAGAAGGGAAGGAAGAGAAAGCGAGGGAGAGAAATATTGATGTGTACACTCTCAACTGGAGACCTGGCTCACAACCCAGGCATGTGCACTGACTGGGAATAGAATCAGCGACCTTTGGGTTTGCAGGCTGGCACTCAATCCTCTGAGCTACAACAGCCAGGGCATATAAAGACTTTTGAGAGTAAGTTTAACCATAGTGAGGTTTGGCCAACATGTTTACTTTAAGAACCACATCTATGTGGTTAACACATTCAATGTACATTGAAAATGTGTATCTATTACCATAAATATAATAAAAAAATCTTAAAGCCCAATTTTCATTTTATTTATTGTCTGGTGATACCTTTGGAAATGAGTAAACTGATATTCTTTGAATGGGGCATGAATAATTCTAGACCAGCAAGTGTCATTTGTAGTGCCTTGGGCAAGGTGCATCATCCCACAGGCTTGGATGCTTGATCTAAGCGCTCTTCGGTCTGCTTTTAACCCATGGAACCAGAGATCTCCCCTTTTCACTGGAGTGTATAGATAAGCGCAAGCATAAGCAGTTTGCTAAGGCATCGCCATTTGCCCTCACCATGACTAATAGCTTCATCTTGCAGAGTAGTGTTGGGCTTGCAGTAGGAACTCTGTTGAGAGGAGGCTGAGGACTGGCCTAAGATAATGTATGAGCAATGAACAAAGGCAAATCTTGTTTTGCTATGTGTCATGAAGAATAGCCTATTATTTTATGTTACTAGGTGAGTAAAGGAACTCATTATATCAATAGTTGCTATGGATACACACTGCTCCAACTGGTCCCAGATTACAATAGGAACCAGTGATGTTGAGTTAAAGAATATCAAGCAAAGAGCTTTGGTTTACCAACTGGTAGACTTCTGTGTGACAGCATTTGAAACATGCTTATGTGTTGCAAAATCCAAGAAAAATTGCCATTGTTTGGCAGGCTTACAAGGCCTAGGGGGGCAGAGTGGTCCCAATAATATATTCATTGCAGTGCTCTTTTCATTTAATTAATTAAAATTTCATATGAATTCATTTACTTTTTTTGTACCTATGCCTTATTTACATCTGTCTCCAGTTTAAGTTATATTTCCATATAACTGACCCAGAATATTGGTCCCCAAAGTCCATGGACCTTAGCTTGCTCTATTTTGAGATTTAAAGAGAGAAAGCTAAGGATGTTTCCATCTTTGTGTAGATTTGGCAGTCTGAATTACTTAGTGCTCAAGATTGGAGTTACTTTAGGTTCTGGGACTTATTATTTGTGTAAAATCTTTCTAGGCAATCTATAGCTAGCCTAATGTAAGATATTGTGCAAATGCAAAAATAATGGATTTGCTTTTTTAAGAATTCTGTAATTTAGGTTTTTAATTTTTTTTTTTTTTTTTTTTTGCTAATTTGGGTTCACCTGGTATTTAAAATTAGTAAAACTTTAGGTCATATTATTAAATGACATTAAAAAAATAATTGGCTGGTGAGCAACATTTGGCTATTTTTCTTCTCTGCCTAGGAGAATCCTGGTGTAAATTAAGTCAGTTGAATATAGGGCCGTTAATGACATGACCATTTGATTGTTGGAGAAAGTAGATCCAAAAACCAAATGTCTACTAAGTGGACAGAACATAATTTAAGAGTAGGCAGAGCTAGACAATTGCAAATGAAATACTTGATAGTATTTAGCGGTCTGTCTCCCAGTCTTCCGTATTCTCTTTCTCTTCTTTTTCTCCATGGTCTTTCATGTTCTCGTTTTATTTCCTTGCTTATTTTTTTTAAGGTTTTATTTATTATTCTCAGGGAGAGGGGAAGAGAAAGAGAGGCAGCAAGGGTGAGAAACATCAGTGTATGGTTGTCTTTCACCTGCCTCCAGCTACAGACCTGACTAGAGACCTGGCTTGCAGCCTGGTTATGTGCCTTGGCTGGGAATTGAACCAGCGACCTTTGGATTTGCAGGCCGGTGCCTATCCACTGAGCCACCAGCCAGGGCTCCTTGCTTATTTTTTCAAGAGATTATGAGGTCAATTTTCTACTCCACCAGAATAACAATGCCATTCATTTCAAGCTGGCCAGAAAAATATAACATTCCCTCCTACCAAATGCAAAACCCTTAACATCTGTTCTGAGGTTTGACAGGAAATGCCTCTTCTTTCCAGATTGTCAAATGGCAATTAAAGATGGTTTCAGACCAAGTTCTGCCACATCATGCCTACAGGTACATGAGAGGCTAGGAGCACTGAAACCAGCCTGTGGAGCCAGCTAGGCTGGGTTCAAATCCCAGCTCTGCAATTTGGTAGCTGTATAACATTTGGCAGGACATTTAAAGCTTTCTGGGCCTCAGTTTCCTTGGATGATTATCATATCTACCTCTAAAGTGTTGTTGTAAATGAGTTTTGACACATATAAGGCTTTAGATAGTGCTAAGTATATAATAAGCACTCAGTAAATTCTGACCATTTTTGTAACATGCCCTCTAGCTTGGATGCTCCCAACACAGGATTCTGAGCCAGTTGCCAGGGTTCTAAGTCCAGCTTCACCTTCAAAATAGCTGTGGGAGTTGGGCAAGTTACTTATTAGATCAAACCATACAATTTTCTGAGAGTAGAGAGTTTTGTTCTAAAAAATGGCAACTTTATAAGGTGCAACCTAATGTTTAGATAATATTCTCTATGCCTCAGTTTTCTTACCCATTAAAAATAGGAGCAATAGTGTTACCTTGTAGGATTGTCATGGGGAGCTAATGAGTAAGTGTTCATAAAACATGTGGGACAATACCTGATATATAGAGTGCTATTTAAGTTTTTGCTATTATTATTTTTGTTACCCTCACACCTCATTACTGCTTGAACTAAAATTTTCCCAAGACTAGCCTGCTTATTAATCCTTCTTTTTGTTTCTGTCAATCAGCCATTCTGCCTCACCTAAAATGTCTCTCTGTCCCTTCAAAGCTTGGTCTCAGTTCATCTGATTGACCTATCCACTCCATTCCTTTCATCTCTAACATGTCACTTGGCATTTGCGTATTCACTAAGGACATGATGTTTGATGTCAGCTGGCAGGGGCTCCCATGTTACCTTTGTTTGATTTTAGATTTATAGAAAAGTTGCAAAGATAGTACAGAGAATTCCTATATGCCTTTTGCCCAGCCTCCTCTGCCAAAGAATAATAATCCTAAACAATCCTTGTACACCTGCCAAAACAAAACAAAACAAAACACCTGATACTGGTACATCACTATAAATGAAACTCCAGAATTGATGGAACATTTCATCAGTTTTCCACTTATGTCCTTTTTCTCTTCCAGGATCCCATCCACATGCTCATTGCATGTAGCCATCATGCCCTCTTATCAGCCTCCAGGAAGGCTATAGTTTCTCAGCCTTCCTTGTTTTTCATTAATTTGACATTATTAAATACTGTCAGGGTACTGGTCAGTGATTTTTTTAGACTTGTCACTCAATTTGAGTTTGATTGATTGTTTCCCCCCTCATAATTAGACTAGGGTTATAGATTCTGGGGAAGAATACCACAAAAGTCCACTGTCCTTTTCATTGTGTTACAAAGGGAGTCCATGATACCAACATAATTTATCACTGGTGACATCAACCTTGGCACCTCTCTAAGTTACTTAACAAAGTATAATATTTCCATAAGATTCTCTGCAAGTCAAAGTTATCAAGAGGCCATCCAAAGATAGTAAGTAGCTAAAGTTCTAAAGTCAGAGCATTTTTGAAGCCCTGAATAGGCTTGTTCAGTTTTTCTCAGCTGTTTCAGACCCAATTATCTCCACTTTAAAATAAATATTTTCTACTGCCTCCTTTACTATTCTGAAATAAAATTTTTCAATGGTATAATTTGCTTGTGCACCTAATCACAAAAGCATTAATAAAACATCCTAATTTTAATATAAAGGGGAAATAAAAGGAAAGAGATTGATAATAAAATAATAATTATTTTGATATACAAATGCTGAGCTCTGACTCTTCTACAAGCCACAGTGAAGTGGTCAGATGCTTATGACTCTATAATGAATCTCTGTGAATACAGTAATATTCACAAGTGTATACACTACTGATAGAAGACTCAAGTATCAGAGCAGCATTGGCATTGGTGATTTGACTTTCTAAAAGGGTGAACAACTCTTGGGAAAGTTCCTAAGTGAACAAAATATCCTTGCCCTCAATGTTCACAGTGGTTTCATTCCTGGGAATATCCACTGCTTATTAAAAACATGCAAAAATATTGTATTGTTAAATGTACAATAGAGTTAGGCTCAGATAATCATAACCAAGCTTTTCACCTACATGCGTGTCTGGTGGGACACTGGAAAGCTGTGTGGGACACTGATCAGTACTTGACTATGGGAGTGTCTTGTGTATGGCAGGGTATGTACCCTCTCTGGACCCTATACACTAAATACCAATGGTGACTCCCAATCTGGGAAGACAAGCAAAAACACTCCTGAAGTTTCAACATAAAATTTCTGAAATATGGTGGCCATGCTTGCCTCAGTCAGTTCAAATCTAGGAGCTGGGTTCAGGAGGGAAAATCTTAGCCTGGAAGTCAGGTTTGTCAGCTCCTAATCTGCATGACCTGGTGCTTGTTGAGCCCTCAACAGTACCCACTGGTAACCCTTGGATTAATGCCGTTTGATCAAATCATGCAAGTCAAACACACACACACACACATACACACATACACACAGAGGCACACACAAATACATACACTCACATAAGCATGTACACACATACCCTACCATAACCACCACCATCATCACTACAACTCAAGTGCTGCACCAAACCCTTCATAGGTTTTCCATTAAACACAGAAATAAATTAACATCCTTACACTGGCTTAAAGGCCCAGAACAACTCTGTTCTCCTTTGTCCCTTCCATTTTATTTCATACTGTTTTTGCCCCTTGCCTCTCATGCTTCCACCATATTGATCTTCTCTCAGTTACTACTGCAGGTTACCTCTTTTCTGTCTCAGGGCCTTGGCATGGACTATATCTTACACTAGGTTCTTCTCTTACTCATAGACTATCAAACTCCTCCTGATTCTGCACAACTTAGCTTACAAGTCACTTGCTCAGAAAGCCTTTCCCTGAGTCTCCTTGTGAGGTTATCGCATAGTACCCTATATTTCTTGACTATACACTCATCAGAGCTTATGATTAAGTATTTGTGTGATCTTGTGTTTGATATCTAATAAACTCCATTAGGTTATTAGCTCCCCAGAAGGCAGGAGCTTCACTGGTTTTATTCATTACTGTACCCCTAGCACATGGCATAGTGCCTGGAACAGAGTAGGTTCTAAATATTTGCTGAACCCATAAATAGATGAATAGCTGCATAAGCTGCCCAGAATGACTTTCAGATCAGCTAGAAGGCAGACACAATAGGGCAAACAAAATTGTGGCTTTTCATGATGAGCAGTAGCAATGACCCTTGCTTCTATTCTGTTGTGAGGAGACAGAGGTATGCTATTACAACAGCTTGTTTTGGCTTAATTGTTTCAATGGGATTGGTTTTTAAAAGAAAGCAGAAGAATAGAGGAAACTAGAAGGTACCTTGCTGTTTAGACCACTCAAGGCTCTGGCATCTATCTAGAGCTGGCTTCCCTGCTGGAAGGGACTGGAAGCTTGAGTGACAACTCTGCAACTTTGACTTTCTAGGACTCAACTCTGCAAGAAATCTCACTTCATCCTTTTCCTGTCACTACCAATACTACCTTATGCCTGAGCGGTTCTCAGTATTGTGCTTTGTAAAGTGCATATTTTGTTTCACTCTTTCCCAAACTTCAGTCCTTTGGGTATCATGTTCATTACTTTGGCACATCTGCCCATCACCAGTGCTATTATTTATTAATGTTTTCCTTTGAGTATATCATACCCTGACATTGATGCAGATTTCAGCTTCATCATGAACACTAATTTGCATGAACTTCTATATTTCTTAGGCTTAGTCAACTCATTCGGGAAGGGCTACATACTCTTTTTCTTCAGTGTTCCTGTGGGGGACGCACACTCAGACAGATTTCTTTACCTTCCATAATTTGCTAAGGATACTGAAGAAAAGAGGTTTGAGAACTTGCTCAAGGTCAGAGTTACGGAGGTGACAAAATAGGGGTTCAGAGCGTCTGGCTCTGGTTCTGTCCTGGGCTATCCCTGACACCCTAACTGAAACCATTCTTAGCTGAGTTCTCCACCCACGTCAGGCATTCCTTAAATGTGACCTATTTTGGGACTAATAACCATATCTCAAAGCAAACTCTTCTGGAAGGTCTTTCCCCCCCACTGAGTACATTACAGCCAGTGTGTGCTACTGATATCTTGGGGCTAGCACTTTTTAACTCCCTTCTCCACAATTTGTAATTTTCTGTCCTATCTGCGAGCTATGTTCCACTTACAAATGCTGCATTCTAGTCTACATTATTAGGAAATCATAGTTCTGATTGTGAATGTTATTTTGACATATTCATGAGATAGGTGAATCTCTGCTTAGAAGGTACAATGTATTTCTCACGTGGGTGTCTAATTCATCCATGATGGATGCTTCCAGGAGTATCCAATTTGTCACCATCCCAGCACCACAGGGACATTTTGGTGAAGTCAGAACATGGCTCCTACAGCAGAGATAGCTCCCTTCCTGATTCTGGAAGCCATTGGCTTCTGAAAGATTCCCTCCCATTCCAACAGTAAGCATGTAGTAGTGTGATGTTTCCCAAATGATTGAAGAGTTGCTGCTGATTCTTCACTTAAATCCAGTCCCTCCTTTAGAATTAAGTCATGCATTTGAACCCAGGAATCTCACCGTGACATATAATACCAACTTAGGCTGCTCTGGATCTTCAACTCCAGTCACAATGGCACCCTTTCTCATCCTTCCTATCAAATGGCTTTTGACTTAGTTGTTTCATCTGTCTAAAATGTTCTTTCCCAAGTTCTGGCCACACTTGTTTCCATCATTCACATTTCAACTCATGCTATCTCATCAAGAACTTTTCCTGACCATCCTACATAAAGTTGTATCCTTAACCCCTCACCTCAATGACTTCCTAGCCCACCACCAGGATTTATTTCCTTCGCAGAACTTAAAACTACTCAAAAGTAGCATTTTTGGTTTTGCTTATTTATTTATTTATTTTAACTTATTGTCTGTCTCCCTCCTTGCCCCAGTAAAATGCAACTCCCCTAAAGAAAAGATGAGGCCCCTCTTGCTTACCACTTTCTCTCTGGGGCTGAGCAGGGCATTTAGTAAGTAGTTGCTAAGTATATAAACGCATTACTGTAGTGCAGACCACAGCAAAATGCCAGCAAAGAGCTGGGCTTTGGAAGCAGGCGGGTGAGCCTTCTGTTACACTCTAGAAATAAGAGCACTGGCTTAACAGTTAGATACATCTGGGTCCCAGTTCTGCTTCTGCCTCTTCCTGGCTGGGTGCCGTAAGCAAGATATTTTGTCTCTGCTCCTATGCACAGCAACAGAGAATGAGGACTAAATGTGTTGCAGTATATTGTGTGCCTGGTTGAGGGCCAGCCATTGTAATAGGATTTCAGCTAATGTTAATGGACTTGTCTTCACCTAGAAATGCCAGAAGAAACACATGAAACCCATGACATGGCCTTTGTAACACACTTGACAGCTAATAGAGAACTCAGGCATCCTTACTTTCAGTACAATCTGCTTAAGTACAACTGCCACACAATTTTTAAAGAGCAGTGACATTTTTGACACTTGGTTATTTTATGTAGACTCCTGACTGGGTGTGTAATCTTAAATCCACTGCAAAGGATCTAGTCTTTTAGTGAGTGACCTATTGATGGAGGTGTCTCCTGCCCTGTATATTCAATTACTTGACATAAAATAAAACCACACGTGCTGTCTATAGTTCCTCCCATAGTTGAACATTATGTTCCTTAGGTGGCATAAGTGACTTTGAAGTACTTGTCAGCGACTGGCTTTCCTGGAACAGCACTGTAACCATTCAGTTCACAGTGGCATTTTACTTCTGAAACCCTTGTTCAGAATATTAAAAAGGGCATTCTGCAGACTTCATTCCTTTGCTTCAAGGACTGTGACTTTGTAAGACTGGATTCTGTGGGCCACTTAGGAGAGAGTTATGGGCTCCAGCAAATGTTCAAAAATGGTCCTGAATTTGGTCCAGTGGTGTTACGCTGGTTAGCAACTAGAACTATCAAGTCTGATCACTGGTGGTGTAGCTCTCCTTCCTGCTTCATCCCAGATGATGGGCTGGATGGATCAAACTGGATCTTTCCATGGGATTTCTGAGGTCACTCAAAGCACTTTCTCTACTAATCCATGATGCTGTTTTTCTATTTAAAAAATCACTGGCATCTCTCAGATAAAAACTTGGGAAGGGAAGTATCAAAGTTTGTTAGACAACACCTGTATGAGCCAAACATTCGGTGAATTCTAAATAAGTTGAGACCTCCAGGGTCTTCTAATTCTTCAATAGTAGCTAAATTTATTTGATCCAAAACTGGTGCCCAAGAACAAGACACAGGACCTACTGGTGTTCGCCAAAAGTGACTTGTCATGTTGACTATTCCGACACCATGATTGAATGATGTCCTAACTTGGTCTTTGGCCTGATGATGGGGCATGCAGAGTGGAGGGAGGTGTGGGAAAGCTGGAGCACTTTGTTTCTGGCTTACAGCTGATGGCCTAGTTGGGATTTTCTCAGATCTGTCCTCTTTAGGACTTTGCCACGGTCAATGACAACTAGTTTGTGCCACTTTTCTTTGAGAAGCAACAAAAAGAAGTTGAATTTTGGATTCTGACAATCTCAACACTCCTGGCATTTTGGGTTGGATACTTTTGGGGAGGCCTGTCCTGTGCATTATAGGATGGGTTGTAGCATCTCTGGTTTCTACCACTAGATGCCAGCAGCATTCCCCCAAGTTCTAACAACAAAACATACTTCTAGATAGTGCCAAATGTCCTAGAGGGTTAAGGATGGAGAACTTCCCTGGTTGAGAATCGCTGACAGACACCTAACTGTGGGAAATTATTTTGTGGTCACAAGAAAATTTTGACAGCATTCCAGTTTCTTGAGTTTCATGGGAAATAGATTTTTGATAGGCAATGGGTGAACTAAGGGAAAAGGTGAGAGAGGGTGATACCTGAATGCATTTAACTCCTTTTCTCTGTCTTCCTCTCCTTTGCACCTCAGTTAGTCTTCTAGCAGGGGAGATTGGGGTGTAGTCAAGGAGAATCTGGCCAAACTGGAGAAGCTGGAGTTGCAAAGCCCAGTCAGTGCCTACAGACTGAACTGGGGAAGCCTGAGGCTCTTAGAACTTCAAGCAATCCTGATACTTAGATTCAGGCATCAGCAATTTACTGCAGACAGCATAGAAGGTGGTTTTTGGAGGCAAGCGGGCATTTGCCAGGGTCCTTGGCAAAATTGCAACGTAGGCCAAGTTGTTTTTGCCATCACCTCTTTTTCCGAATACTGCCCCTCCCCCATGCCTACACACACCCTGCTCACTTTCCTTGCCATCCAGGCACGCTGTCGCCTGGCACTGCCTGCTGGCTGCTCCAAGTCTGCCTCATCCAGCCTGAGCCATCTGTTTCTTTACCTATTCCTATTTTAATGCTCCTTCACTGAATGCTGATTTCGGATCTTTTGAAAGTTTCAAGTACTTCACACTAAGGGGAGAAGAGGCAGTAAGTTTCACCTACGCAGAGGATGTTCTGACTCTTCCAAGCATGCTACACCTCTCCAAGAAGACATTTTGGAACAAAGGGCTTTTCTATGATTTATCTACTTTCCCTGAAATGAGCATTGACATTGTCTAATTTCCACAATCTCCCCACTTGGCAATCATAACCCCTGAATTTCATAAACCAGAGACTTAACTTTGAAAGAGGCTCCACACAAAGAGAGCTGTGCTTTTCCCAAAAGAAAAGCTCCAAACTCCTGAGTTTGGCACCCAAAGCCTTTACAATGTACCTTTCTAACCTTTTTTCCATTCGTTCACTCAATATGGGAAAAGATGCACCCAAGCCTGGGCCCCACCTTTCAAAAATGCATATACGATGAGGTCTGTCCAGAAAAAGCGCAGCCATTGTTAATATAATCAGAACAGTTTGTGAGACATCGATGTAACCTGGTGGCCAAGGAGAGTGGACTGGAATGCACATGCATGAACAATAATGACTTCATTGTACTCGTCAGCAGGGATGGTAGATGCCATTGAGTGAGCATGTGTACTGTGTAACCATTGCATTCAAAATAACTGAGCAAGCAGAGTAATGAATCTGCATCAAATTTTGCATTAAACTTGAACATTCCTCTTCAGAAACTATTTGGATGATTCAGAAAGTCATAGATATAGGCCATTTGTGATTGGCAGCTTCATCATGACAATATGCCCACTCACGTGTCACATCGTGAGCAGAGTATTTGGCAAAACATCAAATCACCCAGGTGACTCAGCCCCCCTACAGCCCACATTTGGAACCCTGTGACTTCTGACTTCCCAAAATTAAAATCACCTTTGAAAGGGAAGAGATTTCAGACCATCGATGAGATTCAGGAACATACAACGGGGCAGCTGATGGTGATTAGGAGAAATGTGTGAGGTCCCAAGGTGACTACTTTGAAGGGGACTGAGGCATCATTGTCCTATGTACCATGTTTCTTATATCTTCTCAATAAATGTCTCTCTATTTTTCATGGCTGGATAGGTTCTCTATAGACCCATAGTCCTATGGGGAACGCACAAGAAAGCAGACAAAAACAATATGGTGCCATATATTAACCATGGCAGGTATAGGAGGCCTGGGAGCACCTTGTGGAAGCTATTAACCCCTCATTGCCTGGCCTGGCAAGAAAGTCTCATTTCCCTGCTATCTCCATTTGCCTACACCTGGCACACTTTACCATCCCTCTCTAGTTTTGGACATGACAATCTAGAATGACCTCTCATGACATGTCTGCAAAATTTTTCATATCTTTTGTGATCCCGTTTAATGGTTACCTCCAGGAGAATTCCTCTGACTGCACTTTGTCTTCTCTTGCTTTTCTTTGCTTCATCATGTTCCCCTTACCATCCCCCACCACTTGCCACCCACCCACAAACAATAATCTGTTCTTTCCTTTGAACTGAGTCCTCATACATTATCCCAAAGGAAATCTGTATCATACTGATTTCCAGTGATTTATTTACTTGTTAATCTGTCATCTTAAACTTTTTGTTTTCAAAGCCAAGGAAATAAATGTTTGTTTCTTTTTAATCCCCAGCTCCCAGCACAGTACCTGGCACACAGATGTGCTCAGTTGATGTCATTAAATGAACAAACCCATTCAAACTAGAATCTGGAAAAATGTGATAACAAAGTGATTGCTTTATTCTTTGTCACATGACAATGTGAGATATATCAAATATACAGAAGAGTTCATAAAACCTATGTCTAGCGTAAAAGGAAAACATATATAACCACAAAACAGGTCAAGAAATAGCCCCTTCTATTCCTCACTCATCAGTGCATGTCATGTACTTGAATTGAGCATGTCATGAAGATGAAGGCTCAGAGTTCTGTATCTGACCTGAAGTTATTAGGATCTTCTGCCAAGCATGTCCTCATCTTGAACCTCTGAACTGATTCCCTAGATACCAAATAGTTGGCTGAAAGCCAAGCAATTCAGTCAAACATCACTTGACAGATAAGATCTGAAATCTTGTGCAGAAAGCTATTCGCTCCATTGGACAGTGTTTTGTAAAAGATCTTAGGCACCTTAGTTCCCCCTTCATACTGAGGCTACAGCCTTATTTGGACCTTGTCACATCGGAGAGAAGACAATTAACATGAGAGCCTTGCTGGGATGATCTGCTACAGTTAACCTGTGGTGAGATCAGTCTAGTTTTGAGAGGCTGTTAATAAAAAAAAAAAAAAAAAATGCTTAAAATCTTACCATGTTATCAGAAAGGTTGTACTCTACTCTTCCTTGAGTGGAATCAGCCATCTGCTTCACTGCATTCGGTCAGAACACTGTGCCTTTGGAAAGGCTGTAGTTAAGGATGCATTGCCTCCTCCTCCAGCGTGCACAGTATGGAGTGGGCAGGGCTCTCAGCTTGGGTCTCCTCTGGTCTCCCTGCTGGATTCCCTTAGCTCCCTCCCTTCCTCAGCTGCCCCAGCAGCCGAGGGCTTTCCTTCCCTCCCTCCTCCTTTCTCTTTCTCCTTTCCTTCTTCTCTTCATTATAGCTGAACAACAATTGATTTCTGCACGTAGACTAGAAGGATGACTTGTTTAATGAGTATTTCTTGAATCCAATTTGCCTAAATTTCAGGGAGTTATCAATTCCAGCATTTCCTTTGAGTCCCCCCTCCCCTTTCTCAAGCATGAATCTGTGGTCATTACATTGAACTCAATCCAAATTTTAAATTTCTTTTTAATAAACAACTCCTTTCCACCCTCTCCAATGAAATACATTTAATTCTCTTACACATAGTCATGGAAATCCCTTCTGACTGTACAGAGCTGAACAACATTACTTTCTTTATTCCTTACTTGAAGGGGTTTAATTTAAGCACCAACTCTTTTCTGAGCACTGACCACATGCCAAACACAGTTTGAGATGCTAAGGCTACAGCAGGGAACATGGCAGAGACAGTCCTGCTCTCATGGAGCTGACAATCCAAAGCATTTTTGTATTCTAGAACTGAGCTGTCCAGTAGGATAGCCACTAACAACATGCAGCTATTTAAATTAGTTAAACTTAAACATAATTAAAAATCCACCTTTTCATTCACATTGGCCATGTTTCTAAGGCTCACTAGCCATGTGACCAGAAGCTACAAGATCAGACAGCGTATCTAGACCAATTCCATCAACACCGATGATTCTATTGGACAGGGCTACTCTGGAAGGATCTGCTAGGCCTACTACCATTCTGAAAGTTTAAGAAACCCCTTGAGCAATACTGTCAGATGGTTTATAATGACACCAGGTTATGATTCCTTCATATACCAGCCCCTTCTTTGAAACAAGATTACATCTAGCACATCTGGAGCCAATAAGTTGATTTTTATTTGGAGATCCTATTTTTATTTACAAAATGGTTAAGCCTGTGAGGTAGGGTAGCAATTTGAAAAACTCATATATTCCTGCCTGTCTTTTAAGCAGGTATTGACTTTTTACCAGCTTAGGGGATGGTTGTTCAAAGCAGAAATAAGCAGAATTACAATGAAAAAAATTTGATTTTCTGGCAGCATCTGCATTGGTGGTCTGGGAGCCATACCTTCTCCTAAGGCATGGTGGTTCCTTATGCACTACTTCAACAGCAAACACCTTTTCCTTTGATCTTTTCTATTGGAATTGGCAGAATAATACTTTTCCTAGAAAATAATGATTGCACAAATCAGCATCATTGTATGTGGGTAAAATGTCAAATAGGAAATTGATTTCACCCTGAACCTCTGGTTTCACACTTTCTTCAACTGAAGTAAGGGGGGAGGAGCCAGTCAAAGCACATGAAAGGATGGTGTTGATGAGGGTTTTGTGAACTGCAGCCCATGGGCCAAATATGGCATGCCTCCTATTTTGGTGGATAAAGTTTTATTGAAACACAGCCACACCCATTAGTTTACTTAATGTCACTTTGAGGAATTACAATAGAGACTGTATGGCTACCAAGTCCACCTGACATTTTACAGAAGAAGTTGGATGACTCTCACCAACATGAAAACAACTCCTTAAAAAGAAGAATGGTGGCTACATAGCTTCCTGTTTCCTTATAGGGCCTGCCTGGTGCAGAGTAGGGATTTGGGAAATATGGTGGAACAAAAGATTCTAAGGCTGGAATAAATTTTCCAGTTTAAAGAAAAGACATCTTCCAGTGGTTGCTAGGAACATAATGCCTTGAGTTAGATCCATTAACTTCAAGTGTTAAAGAAGTACAGGTGCAAAGAAATTTCCAGCATTTGTAATGAGAGAGAGAATTTTATCTCCTCACCTTGTTAAGACAGATGACTAGATCAACCATCTGCTTTACACAGGCATACTCTGTTTTATTGAGCTCCACTTTATTGTGCTTCACAGATGCTGAGGTTTTTTTACAAATTGAAGGCAAGACCCTCCATCAGCAAAAATGGTATGATTTGCTTTAATGCAGGACTTGCTTCATTGTGGTGGTCTGGAAGTGAACTTGCAACATCTCCAAGGTATGACTCTATATAATCTGGTCTCCTATCCTGCATCCAGCACACAGGATGTCAGGTTGTACCTGAGGAGCCAGGTGACTGTCTTAAGTTGGGTTCTTCCAGGAGGGACTCTTAGCAAAGGACCAAGTGAAAGTGATGTGCTAAGGCAGTGCTCAGAAGAGAAACTGGGTAGAGTGGAGGAAGCAGACTGGGGGAAATTTCAGGTCTAAGCCTCAGTCTGATCCCATGGGGCTCTCTGGAGTGTGACTTGCACCTCACATTCAGAAAGCTATTCTGCAGTTCTGAAGAAAGTAGTTTTTCCCACTTAAGAGACAAGGGACCAAGGCTTTTGTATGCTGTCCACCATTTCCTTCTCAAGAGACATCATCAGAGTATGGATGTCTTAGAGGCACAAAAACTCCCAGGCATATTAGGCTCTCTTGGTGGTGAAGAGGCTTCAGTAACTCAAGGGCAATTATATGAAGTTCACAGCTAACATCCCCGAGCATCAGAGCGCACAGAAGCTGGATATTGGGTGCAAGACTGGTAAAGGTTGGTGAGAGGGCGTTTGAGAGGAGGACTAATGGTTCTGCTACAAGCCGGACTGGGTGTCTTCTTCACTAATGTTTACATGTGATTTGGGATTATAGGTCGTTTTGAATTATCTATGTCAATTCTATACTATGGGTCCTCCATTGTACAGTGGAATCTTCTTCCTCCTTTTCCTTCAAAAGAAAACTATTTTGGTGGAAATAAACAAAAAAGCCACTTTTTGCTTGAAGTCTCTTTTCATGATTACAAAGATAACATTTTAAAAATTCTTTAAGAATGTATTATTTACCCTGTAATATCTCTTGGGGGAAATAAATCCCATAAGTTCTCCTTGTACCCTGTAGAATGACATTTCTTTTATTTGACCTAAGTCTACCACTTTCATACTTCAAAGGATTTTTGGCTCAAGTATACTGGGGTTTGGTGACCCATTTCATATTTACAGAGAATCACTTTGGAAGTCCATGGGCTCCAGGCGTGGTTGCTTTCCTCTTTCATCACAAAGAGCTTTAGTCTTCCTGACCTCTCCTCAGATTGCAGATTTGCACTCATTCGCTGATTATTCTGCTGCTCTGCTCTAGCTCAAGTCTTCCTTGAGGGACAGTGATTAGTGTCATACTTGATGTCCCACACACAGATTCACATAACAGCTTCCCATTAGCCCCTTCTCTTTTGTTTTTTAATGCTATTCTAGATATTCTCTAATATCTTTTTGGGTTGAGTTACACACCATGAAGGTGTCTCCAGTGTTTAGTCTATAGTAATGACCTTTCCTTACCTACACTTGATTGTTCTATTGTATCTAGGTAGAGCCCGGGGTCTTACTGTTTTTTACTTTTCAAATCTTTACCTGAACATATGTTTACATATGTGTATTGATTTGAGAAAGGGAGAGAGAGAGAGAGAGAGAGAGAGAGAGAGAGAGAGAGAGAGAGAGAAAGAGAGAGGGAGGGAGAGAGAAATATCAATATGATAGAGAAACATCAATCAATTGCCTCCCATAAGCACTGCAACCAGGGATCTAGGTATGTGGCCTGACCAGGAATGAAGCCTGCAACCTTTTTGGTGTACAGGGTGACACTCCAATCAACTGAGCCACCCAGTAAAGGCTAGAGGATTATTGTTTCTCAATGACTAGCTTCATCTTAAACATGCTTACAATAAACATTATCTCTACTTTTCTGCTGGCACATATACGAAACTTTACTGTTGGCTTAGTACTAGGATTGCCATAAACTTGATTTTCTTCTCTAAATTTTACAGACTCCCATTTTTAGATCACTTTTGCACATGCTGAAGTGGACAAGTTCCCACATAGTTTTTAAGGAAACCCCACACATGTTTTATATCTTTTTCTCTCCAGTGATAAGTTAGTTCTTCATAGGTGACAAAAGAGTTCCAACAACTAGATGGGAAGTTGACTTTTCTCTCCCAAGTATAACTTTTTGGGAAGTGGTTTGGTGGTCTTTTGAGAAGGTTATGAGAATTTTAAATATATTCCATTTGCTAATGTGTTATTTTCCATAGAGTTATGCAAAATAACCTGAGGGGTTATTTGTTCTAGAGTAGAAAAAGCATGGGCTTTGGAGTCATGCAAACTTAAGATGTACCAAAAGCACTCTGCTAATGGCAGAGTTACAATAGAGGCTGAAAATGGTCAAGACAGATCAAGCACTAAATTTAATTACAGGCCAGAAGTTGAAAGGACCAGCAAAGAACATATATGTATAACCCATGGGCATAGACAAAAGTGTGGTGATGGCCAGAGGGAAGGGGAGCAGGGGTTTAGAGGAAGGGAGCAAAGGGGGAAAATGGGGATACCTGAAATAGTCTCACCAATAAAAATAAAGAAAAAAGAAATAAGCAAGTCTAGAAAAGGTTAGAGAAAAATTGAGTATCCCAAGCTGATAATAAGAGCACATTCTTCTGACAGGTGATGAGTGTTGCTTTAGAAATCATGGGCTACTGCTAATTTCAAAAGGGGAGCCTGCTCTGAGATAGACTTCTCCAGCCATCTGGTTGACCTGCACCACTACACAAAGTCTAGAGTTCCATTCTTCTAGGGTACAGAACATGTTGTCCCTGGTACAATCTCAGAAACCTGAGCAAAAGCTACTCTAGATGGCCTGTGAGACCTAGATATCATTAGCCTCATCTGGCCTCTTAGACTGCTCAAGTTCCAGTCTTCATCTGCCTCAGAACTCTGGAAAAGTTATTCCCACCACACTTCTTTTACTGACCATCCTCTATGCCTGCAATGCAGGCTGCTCTGGCCAACTATCTTCCCCTATGCTACTTGTCCTCGTTTGGGGCTGGTCTTTCTGCCCACTGAAATTTCCTATCATTTCCCCCTTTCCTTCCTTTCCTCAGGGCTGTCTGGAATTCCCTTATCATTGAACACAAACCCCACTGTTTTCTCTTACTTACATAAACCCACTTTCGTAGTTTCTTGCCTTAACCAAAACCCATTTTGCAGGAGGACATCACCTCCTTGTAACCTTCTCATATGAACACTGTACATTCTTGTACATCCACCCTTGTGGTTCCCATAAATAATGTTTGCTTCACATTAATACCCTCTGCCTCATCCAAATCACTGTTTTTCCTTCTTGTGCAAAGAGCCCTGAATCATTTGAGTTTCAGGTCATCCTAATCAGAGCCTTCTTGTCCACCCCTTCATGTCATTTGTATGAATACTTCAATATCTGTGTTGATAAACACAGAAGAACCTAGCCAGGAGATGCTTAACCTCAGTTCCAACATATTCTATAATCCACTCTCATAACCACCTCTGGACCTTATCATTAACCTAAATTTTTCCACCTTGTAATTCTGAAGGGCAGTTCACCATTCTTTGACCATATTATCTTATTATCACTACCCTTAGGAGTCTTAGTTCTCAACTTACTTGGTGCTTAGGCTAGACTGCTATTCCTTTGATCATTTTTTTCTCCTCCCACGTACTGACTAACATACCTTAATTTCCCTCTCCCTTCATTTTAGCTCTCATCAGGCATAACTTGAAGGACACTTGCAAGCATCTTCAAAAAATCTAGTCCTTTTTCTTTCGGTTATACCAACAATGCAATGCTTCCCTCTTAGATTAACCTAAATGCTCGTTTTTCCTGACCTGAGCTGCTGAGTTTTGACTGAGAAAACAGACAAACCAACTATGCAAATCGGAGGCCCTAAGCAATTTTTTTATACATTCTGTCAGTGACTTCCCTGAGTAATGATTACAAAACTTTAGAGTAGTTCCCTTTATCCAAGGTTTCACTTTCTGAGGTTTTACTTATCTGTGGTCAATGGCATTCCAAAATAATTAAATGAAAAATACCAGAAATAAACAATTCATTAGTTTTAAATTGAGCACTGTTCTGAGTAGTATGATAAAATCTTGTACCATCGTATTCTGTCCCACCCAGGATGTGAATCATCCCTTCGTCCAGTGTATCCATGCTGTACACACTCCCCACCCATTAGTCACTTAGTAGCCCTCTCAGCTATCACAGTACTTGTGTTCAACTAACCTTTACAGTAGCCTAGTGCTACTACAGCACAATCTCTGTGCCATTCTTCTCACTTCACCTCATTGCGTAGGCACTGTATCACCTCACATCATCACAAGAAGGGTAAGTACAATACAATAAGATTATACTATATACATATGGAGAGAGAGGCCATTCACACAACTTTTATTACAGTTGTAATTATCCTATTTCATTATTAGTCATTATTAACCTCTTACTGTTCTTAATTTATAAATTAAACTTTATCATAGGTACATATGTATACCAAAAAAACAGTATATACAAGGATTCAGTATTATTTTCAGTTTCAGGAATTCACTGGGTGGTCTTGGGAAAATATCCTCCACTGATAATAAGTGACTACTGACTCTTCTTCTCAAAGCCCCACTTTATTGACAGCACCCCTGCCCCATACATGTATAACATTTCTCTCCCTCTTTCCTAGTAAATGCTGTACTTTGATGCTCATCTACTCTTCAATCACTGTAATTGGCTTTTGTTGTCACCACGAAGTGATTATTTTCTAGCCACAGTTACCATTGAAACCCTAAAGGTCACCAGTGGATTCTCACCTGGCATTTGATACTATTCACTCCTCTGCTCTCATGTTGTGCTCTGGACTTCTCTTTTCTCTATACTTTTCTCCCCTGGCAAGTCACTCACTCCCATAGCTTTAACTGATAGTTATATTCTGAATCCCCACATCTATATATCTAGTTCAGCTCTTTCTACTTAGCTCCAGAGCTTTATATACAAAATAGCCTTCATGGTTTTCCTGGAATTCCCAAGGGAACCTCAAACTCAATCCAACCCCAAATGAATCTTCTTCCCCCGATCCTTCCTCTTTCCTGGTTCTCTATATCAGTAAATGATACTACCTTTTAGACTAAGCCAGAAACCTTGCAGTGACCTTCAACTCCTCCAGGTTAAATCCTCATCCACTTTGCACCCACCACCTTCAGCACCATTAGACTTCTGTCCAGGTCCTTCTGATTTTACCTTCCTAAAGTCTCTTGTAGCTTACCTCTACCCATATTACTATTGCATGAATTAATGTCCTCTCACCTCCCATCTCAATTCTTTCTATGGACCCTTACAGTTTTGCTAGAACATATACCACATCATGGAACTACCTGAGCATGGAGTATAAGTCCTCTAAGATCTATGCTCTTGTCCTGCTATCTGTCCTGCTTCTTGCTTCCTACCTTACATGTTCTAGTCAGCATATTCAATTACTCACTATGCCTGGCATTTGCCATGCTAAATCTCAGTTTGGAAAGCCACTTTTCTTCTTCATACCCTTCTTCTCCTTTCTGCTTAGGAAATGTCTGCTCATATTTCAGGGCTTAGCTCAACCTTTTCATTCTTTGCAAGGTTTCATCTATTGTGGCCCTACTCTCACCTCAGATTTACTGACTACTTTCTTTTTGGGGTTCAATTTCCACCTAAAATTGTGAACATCGGCTTGACTTTCCTGGATTGTCAACTCCTTGAAGACAGTATCTCTGTCACATTCATCACTGTCTCCCAGTGTTCAGCCAATAGTAGGAAGAAAATAGATATTGATTGAATGAAGAATGGACAAATCAAAAATGGAGGCCAACCTGTGAGCAAAGGCTAAATGAATATTATGATAGTGGAACAAATGTTCGTCATATTTGGCACACTGAGTCATCACAAAGGCCTGTCTGCCATAGCTCTGCCATTTGAAAAGCCACTAAACCTCAATTTGCATTAGTAAACAAGTCAGGTAGTATTTTTTAGAATGTAAACTGACTTTCAGGGACAGAAGACGGGGGTGGTGCCTCATATTGGCACGTTTCCTTGGCAATTTGTGAAAACAAAACCCAGCAAAACAATTCTCCCCTTTCCCAAAAGTTGGCACTGTCTCAAGTTTTTCTCTTCTAAAATACTTTCTCTGGCCAGGCAACACTCCCCACACATAGCTGTTAGGCATTAATGTGCTCGGAATCCTTTAGAGAAGGTCAGTCCTGAATACCAAACAGATGCAGAGCCCTGTAGTCTAGCAGAAGTGCATAACAATAGCCATCTTCTCAGTTTGGGCTGTTCCAAGTTTCACCCTAACCAGGCATATTTTAGACCTTGGCTTTGAGTTATTCTAATTTCCACACCTGAAGTGAGGAACAAATCATTTGGAAAAGGAAATGAAGGAGAGGTCTTTAGCTTTATATGCTCACATGTGCTCCCTGTTCCCTAACAAAAACAACACTTTAAATCTAGCCAACTGTCATAGAGGCAACAAGGGTACAGAAGAGCAAGGATTTCTTTAATAGCAAAACTTCTGTACTAATTAAATAGAGAAAAATCAAACCAAACCAACCAACCAGCCAACCAAACACCCTCATTCCAGATTACCTATTCATTTCAGATAGAAAACCCTAGGCAGCAAGACAGGCAGGAAAAAATAAAAAAATTGACCTGTGCATTTAAGTAGATTGGCTAGTTAATTTAGTGCAAACAGAAACGGCCAAATCATATTAAGTTGTTATGGCAGAAAGTAATGCTTTCACATTACTACCCAAACTTGTAAAAATACTCAGAGAGGCAGAAAGAAGGACTAAATTTAGACCCTGAGTTAATGCATTCAAGAGCATGATTCATCTTCCCCTGTCCTGGTATGGCCTAGGCCATCTGTGTGTATGACAGGCAACACAAGGGTGCCCTGTAAATGAAGTGTAGCTGCCTTCATTCAGAGGCTCCAGGAGTCCAGGGACACCCCATTTTCTCTGCCAACAAAAGTGTACTTCCAGGTACCTCACACACCGAAAGCAGAACCAGGTTTCTCAGCTGACTAGAGGCCATCAAGTTTTAGCTTTGTCCTGGTCTTGGCATGAATATGTTGGAAATTTATTTTGCTGCTTTTTTTGTCTAAGTGGCTTTTTCCCCCTCAGGCTCCAGTCAGATCCTGAGTGACTCTTACTGTAATGAGATGCCCAATGAATGTCATTATTTGGTGGCAACACATTTAGCAACCTGCCGTCCATGTCACCTCACGGTGTCCCCTAAGTTGGGTCTTAGAGAGTTAGTATTTTATACAACAAACATCTGAGATAATTTTGAACTATTTGAAAAAAACAAAGCAAAACAAAAACAAAAACAAAAACCAACCAACCAACCAACCAATCAAGTTTGATTCCCATCAGTTTATCAGATGTCGGTCAAAGAGTCCGGGCAGAGTGGACATTGCTGTGCCTGCCCCAGTTTCACTGATTGCTGCTTCCAACCAGGTATCTGCAGTCACTTCCACTCACAGACCAGAGCAAGTACTTCAGCCTGTACACATAACTGAGATTAAAGCCGGAGTATCATTCGTGTTAACTCAACATGGGTTAGAGGTTAAGAACACCTTTGTTATTATGTGAGCGTACAGTGATTCCACCCTTTTAAAAAAAATTTATTATTATTATTATTATCATTTTTAGTCTGGAAGCATATTTGGAAAGTCTTATTCCAGCTTTTTTGGTCATACTGGTAATCTCGGGGTTTAGGACAAATTACAAATAGAAAACGTATCTAAGAATGTGGTTCAGCATCACTGCCTCCCAAAGTGAGGGCATTAAAGCTGTCCTCCCCTCTGAGGTGTAAGATGTTAAAAACCAAACCCTAGGGCCCCATTTATCCACATTCCCAACTAGGATTCTGCAAACATGAAATGGGTTTGGCAATTTTGCAGTTAAAAACAAAAAGATAGAGAGCACGTGCATTACGCTGGACATGAGGCGCTCTGCGGTGTGTGTGAATGAGCAGCACTTGGAGTGGCCCAGGCTATCACAGCATTGGGCTTGGTAGAACCTGGGCAGGGCCGGGGTCCAGGTGGATATGAGAGCCCATCAGCCTGAACACATGCTTCACAAACCAACCTGGACATGGCACAGAAAAGAGGCAAGACACTGCAGGGTGGCGTAAAGATTTGTACCTTTCTCAAACAGCTTGATACTTGGGTCTCCCAGGCAGTTCTGAATGACCAGGTGGGGCAGTCACCCAATTCTCCTTAGGCCCACCCAGTGCCACAGCATGAAAACCAAATCATTTAGAGGACAGAAATAGTCAATGACCTTGGCCAAGTTTGATGACACATTTGGGGGCATCCTTCTATACCCATTTGAGAAAGGACAAATATTCTTTAGCACTCTAGACAAAAACTGGCTGATTTAGCTTAGAACAGTGGCCACCACTGTAGCCAATTTCAGAACATCAAAAAGGAAGTGCTTGGGGGCAGGGTGGTATGAAGGTTGTTTCCAAGGCTGAGTCAGTTACATATTGGGATTAGGGGTAGAAAACTATTCTCACACACATAGCACACCACAGATCTAATTAACAATGTGGGAAATCTAGTTTCATACTGCACTCACAAAAAACACCTCTCTTCTTTCTCTGGGGGGTTTTCGAGTTCTAAACTACAATCAGCCCTTCTTTCAAAATAACAATAATAGATCCTCTGATTCAGCCAGATGGTGGTGTTTGTTGCACTAGGCTGGGTTCATAGTACAACATCAATAAATGGCCACTTGTAGAGGGACAGACAGAATCCCATTCATAAAACACACCTGCACCTTCCCCTTTCTCCCAACCCAAATGTTACATTGTTAAAACACCCATGGGGGCTTAATCTCATTTTGGAGGAGAAATATTAGAAAAGGCAAAATAATGTAACTGGTAAAGCAACTTCTTGGGGGAGAAATAGTACATTTAGTTCCCGAGGAGAATGGTTGTCGGTAGGTGTTTTAAGTGTCGCTTTGTTTTGAGGAACCATTTGAAAGGAGGGTTCCAAAAGAGTTTGTCCTGGTCCCTGGAAAGTTGTCTTGGTAAAGGCTGTACATTGTCAACCAAGGATATTTCAACTGGGAGATGGAGCTAAAGTTCTTCCTCAGTGAGTTGGCAAAGTCTTACAAAAACAAGTATTGTTCCAATTAGGTATTCCAAAAAGCCTTCTTGCCTCAGATAGCTCATTTTGGGAAGGAACGTGTATTTGTTCAAAATTCATCAAAGAAGGGAAAATGGTGGAGGGATATGTTCTGTTTCCAGTGAACACTTGCCCCTCCCAGTCCTGCAGGACTCACACTCTGGTGCTTTGTCTGGTCTCAGTCCTCCCTGGGACAGGTGGGGGTGGAAGAGGGATGCTGACTAGTCTCTGCTCCTGCTCCTTAAAATGCTATACTACCTGGTTACATAACCCTAATCCATGTCCACAGTCCAGGGCTCAGATGGCTGGCCTGTCAGCATAAAATGTCTGAAAAATGTTAATTCAACAATGTTGAAGGCATGTTATTTCTAGAGCTAAAGTCCTCAGGGAAAACGAGAAATAGTTACCCTTGGGATTCAACTCCTCCATACTGAAAGATACTTCTTTCCTGATGCTTTCTCCCTAAACAACTTCCCCATGCCCTGACAATTAGTCCAAATAAAATTCTGGAACAGATTCCTAGGACACAACTATCTTCACACTCTACACAAGAGTGTTTATTATGGAAAATCAGTATCTATTAGGACTTGAAACATCAGGGGCCTGCTGCTTGAGACCCACATTGAATCACTTCATTATATAGATACTATTTTATTTTTGGCACTTACAGCAAGCAACTCAGTTTATACCCTGAGGCATTTTCCATACTTCCAGGCAATGAATACTAGTTTCTTTTGAGTCTCAAAAGCACATAATTTAAGACAGTGGGAAAAGGAGCTGGAGAATAGTTTCCAGTGCAATGAAAACACCATGCAGATGTTGGCCCTCACTCTTGAATTCTGATGGTGAAATTGAGAATTGTTTATTTGTTCTGAAGTCAAACCCAAGGAATTTATTTTTTACAGGCTGGGGTAGAGGTGGGGTGTAGTGATGTAATATATTACTAATATTGAAATAGTAAACACATGGCCCTAGGGTTTTTGAATCCTTAAAGAATTTTAATGTTGTTAAATGATTTATCTTTGATCAAATTTGGCACATCAGATGTTGATTCGTGTCACAGAAAGGACATACCTGAAGAAACACCCAAGGACTGCTTTGCTATTAAAATTGCATGTTCATTTTCTGTAATTGTTTTTTCCTTTTTTTTCTTTTTTACCTCCAAGATAACAAGCTAGGAATTGGTCCTCTATCTTGAGCCATTTATTGAGAACAAACAGATGAACTTGGAAAAGACATGACCCAATTGAAGTTAAATACCTGACTTTGGTGTATGAGAATCATAAACTTGCTTACGGTCTATCTGGTCCGCAAACACTTCCCCATAAATCATCCAATAGGGCATGTAGAAGATGTTCTTGGCCAATTTCCATGATGGCTCCTCATTGGGAAAGAGAATGGCTTGCCTGGCAACCCCAAAACTCATCAGCACCACCAGCATAATGATGACAAAGTACATCATGTCTATCATCTGGAAGGGTAGGGAAGCAGAGGGAGAAACAAAAGAAAACTCATGATTGAGTGTTCCAATGACATTGACATTGATGGAAACCATTGAAGGAGGTTCATGTTCCATAATGCTCATAAGGGATATTTAAATAGGGAACTGTGTCCACGTAAGAAGACACTTAATTTATTGAGGCCAATGTCTATTCAATCTTATCAATGACTCAAAAATTATTTAAAAACACCTCAAACATATGCAAAAGAACCCCTTCATTTCCCATTGCTGTCTGAGTCCTCATTAAGACTAGACCTGGGAGTCATGTGTTGATAATACAGAAACTTGGGTATCTATTACATTTAGCACTAACTTTTTCTCTGCTCCTCCGGGAGGCAAATTCCCATCTTGGGTCGCTTTCTTCTTAGCAAAATTGGAATTGGAATAATGGAACTATTTCAAGCACTATAGCAATGCTGTAAATTCCCTAAGTTCTAAAAAGCTTGAGGAGGTGGAAAGCTCAAGAAAATAATAATTGTAAACAAAACTGAGACAACAAATATCTACCATATATCATGTTATCCTTGTGGCCCTACTCATTGTATGATTTTCTACAACAAACCAGTTTCACAGAGAACCGCCTTTTCTGCATGCACTTCTGTTGCATATCCTATCTATTATGAAGGGTGTTTGTTTTTATAGGCATTAGAATCAGGTGGCCCACTCCTGTGCCTGTTGTTGAAAGGTTGGATTTTCATCTTGACATGTTTATAAAATTCTCTTGACTGCATTCAAGTACAACTTTATCTCATTCCTTTTCCTTTTTTGCTTGTTTTCATGACACATTATTTGGAATTGGTTTCTTACATGCCGAGTTCCTTTTATCACCAGAAATAGATGAGGATGTAATAACTATTATTTTACCTGGTCAAACCCTTTTGCCTCCTTCTTTTAGAAACCATTCCCATCCCTTTTGAACACAGTTAGGTGTCTACATTAATCATGGTACCTAACCCTCTGGCAACAGCAGTGATAGGAGGTAAGCTTGTTACACAAGAATCCAACCAGGACTTTTCTTTGGATATTTTTCAGCTGAAGCTGAGAAAGAGATACTCCCTTTATCTCTCTGTGATGATGTTAATTCTGAGTGAGACTAAGTGCCTCACTAATGATCAGAGTGAATGAAGCAGATATTTCAGAGAGAAAGAGGGAGAGGGAGAGGGAGAGGGAGAGGGAGAGGGAGAGAGTTTGTCCGGACAGTGGTAGAGAGCCTGACTGCAGTAGCCAGTTCCATCAAGCCCTGCCATAAATCAGTACATCCCTCCTGGGCTTAAGTTAGTCAGAGATTAGTTTCTATCCTTGGTATCAAACCATCTAATACAAGTCTATCTTCTTTTGGATATCAAACTTCCCCAAGGAATGCCCATCCACAAAGAAAGACTAATGATAATCTTCTTAATGATAATAAAGGCTTTAAATTAGTTTAAAATTTTTATTTTAAATGAATACATTACATGATACCTGTTATTACATTAAAACATTGTAGTCTTTCTGTTTGCATTAGGATATGGGGGTTCAGTATACTTTAGGTCCATTTATTAACTTTTGAGGTAACTTCAAAATCCACCTGTTGAGTATTTAATGAGTTTGAAATAAGAATCTCTCAAAATGTGGCATTAATTCATATTTGTTCACTGTCTTTAAAATATATATGCTAGTTAGTTATTCATTTCACAACTTAGGGGCCCTCAAAACTCTCTTAAAGTGAGCAAGCCAGCTGTGTTGAAACAGTTTTGTAGGAACCATGGGCCTGCTTCTTATCTTTGCTTTCTTCTCTATTTTGTAAAACTCTTTCATTATTTATTTACAAAAAGGTCTACCCATGAAGAAACACTAATGGGCTTTTCATGTTATATTTATTTAGATTGACTAAAAGGTGGGTGGGGAGAGGAAGGTGTGTGCTCATGAGATGTAGGAGGTTGTCTGATCCAAGAAAACTCAGCCAGTAAACACAGCAACTGTTCTAATTTCTCAGGACTGTTTTCATTCAGATTGATTGTGACATTTATCCAAAGGGTCAAAACAACCAAAGCAAAGAAATATTTTCCCTAAACACTCAACTGCATATATTTCAATGAAGTCTTAGCTTCCATTCAAATATCAAAATCTGACAGAGTGGAGAGCAGAAATAGAACATTATTAGCAAGGACTGGGGCTTGCTACCTATATTTTTAAAGCTAAATTGTTCAGCTGGTTCATTATTAAGAGACCCAATTCTGTATCATTCTTACAAATATTCCTTATTGTGTATTACAGAGGAGAGTATATGCTGTAGTGGTTAAGCACGTGTTCTCAGGTGTCAGCTACTTGAGTTCTGATTTTTCTCTTGGCTCTATTAGTAAAAACAGCTAGGTGGTCTTAAGGATTTTTTTTTTTTCTCATTTTTGAAATAGTAATAATAATAACAATTATAATGCATCTTGTTTTTGTAATGACTAAATGAGATAAAATGTGAGGTGCTTAATGTGGGTAGTTTTCAGTAAATGTTAATGTATTATTAATATTAGAATTGAAAGAAGGGCAGGCTGTGGAGTGAAACAGATAGCAGTTTGAACCCTGCCTTTGTCCCTTGCCCAATTTCAGTTTATTCCATTGTTAAATGAAAACATTGAAGCCTATTTTGTGGGGTTGTAATAATGATATGTCTGACTTGGTATTTGGCACATTGTAAATGATGGCTATTATTGTTGTTTTTCTTCTGTATTATATAAGTGATCTTAGCACAGGTTTAGAAAATTTCATTGTGAGTGGCATCCTGGATTTAAAGATCAATTGGAATAATACTTGATCAGTATTGTATTCAGGTACCTTAGCAGATGTTTGTCCCTAAACTACAGGGCAAAATTACTTGGCAGTTTAGTGCTGAATAGGAACTCTAATATTGAAAGACTTTCAGTGTAATCACATCTGGGTGTATTTTGTTAAGATTTCAGCTTGGCAATCCATCTGGCTCCCTGATAAATTCTATAGGCATATTTTACCTACCTTCTGGATCAGTGACTCAATCATTGAACTAATTATCTTAACAACCCAACAAGGACAAAGCCCCCAAATACACTCATTTTTTACTTATTCTTAGCTGATAAGTAGAAGTCATTCATAAATTAGAAGGCAGAGAAAATGCAGTACATCTCCCTTGCTTACTCCATAGTAAGATTTAATTCTAATAAAAACTGGAGATAACTATGCCATCATCAAAGTGATAGATGCGGTTTTAAAATAATCTTTCTGCTTTGGTTTGTTTTTAGTTACTTCAACTATTTAAATGCCACCCAATCTGCCCTGGCTGGTGGCACAGTGGATTGGTGCCAGCGAACCCAAAGGTCACTGGTTCGATTCCCAGCCAGGGCACATAACCAGGTTGCAAGCCAGGTCTCCAGCCAGGTCCATAGCTGAAGGCAGGTGAAAGGCAACCATACATTGATGTTTTGCTCCCTATCTGCCTCCCTCTCTTCCCCTCTTTCTAAAAATAATAAATAAAATATTAAAAAAATAAAAATGTAATAAAAAATTTTAAAAAGATAAATGCCACCCAATCTTTTCAAAATAATATATTTAGTTTGTATGAATATTTTCAGGTTTTATTTATTGAAATAAAATAACGATCAATTAGGATAAAACAACCAATCAGATTATATAATCACCTAATGTAGTGGTTCTCAACAGAAGGCAATTTTATACCCTCCTACCCCAACCCTGGAACATATGGCAACATCTGGAGACATTTTTATTTTGTGTATGTTTGTGTGTGTATATGTACATACTACATGCATCTAGTGGGTGGACCAAAGATGCTGCTAAGCATCCTACAATGCACAGGACAGCCCCCAGAAAATGAATTTTCTCATCCAAAAACCAATAGTGTCAAGATTGAGAAAACATGGCCTAATTTTGAAGCTGTTTTAATTCTTCATTTTCATTGGGTCCATTTGAGAATCCATTTGAGCATTTCATGGAAGCTTCTCCTCTGTTCAGAAAATTTGTATACCCACATATCTTTATCTATAATCTGGGCGGAGAGTTTAGATCCTCTCTTTTAAATGTCTTCCATAGATTCAAAGTTGGAACTCTTCTTTTAGACATAGGAATTTTCACCACAATCTCAAATTTAACTAAAGTCCAAAGAAGACTGTATTGCAAGCAGTATAATAGAAAAAGATGAATTTTTTTCTAGTCCAAAATTCCCAGTTGAACTTGGATTTGATTTTAGGATTTGATCCAACTCAAGTTTGTTGAATTTAAGATTCTCTTCTCTAGAATGGGTTGGTGATATTTTCCCTGGACAATGTTGGCATGATAAATACCAAGCTCTTGTACAAAAGCATTAGGAATAGAGCAGAATAAATATGCTCAGCAGGTTTCCCTCCTTTTCATTGCATTTTAACAAACATAATATGAACATAATAACATACAATTTATCAACT
The DNA here is from genome assembly GCA_004026585.1 of Noctilio leporinus. Taxonomy (NCBI): domain Eukaryota; kingdom Metazoa; phylum Chordata; class Mammalia; order Chiroptera; family Noctilionidae; genus Noctilio; species Noctilio leporinus. The sequence continues at coordinate 310,461 of PVIW01000208.1, read as the reverse complement.
ACCTACTATGAGCCAGACACTGTTGGCTATTTAACATGTGTCATTTCTAACCATCACAACATCCTTACAAGATATGCATTTATTTTAACTACTGAAGAAATGAGTAAGCTGAATTTCAAAGAGATTAAATGAATTGCTAAAGGTCTCATAATCCTATCCTTTTGGGTTCAAGTTTCCTTCTCTGCACAAGTTTGTCAGTGCTTCTGTAGGAAGGATCTTGGTTCTCTAAGATTCATTTTAGTAGAGTCACACCGCCTAGTAATAAATACTGATTTGTTGACTGAAAAGTAAGCAGCAATCATGTATACAGTAAAACCTGAATGAAGACAATAAAGAATATCTATTGACAATTTGTTGGTTTCCAATGGAAGTGGAGTGGAAGTTTTTAACAAAGAGGCTTTTCAGTAAGAGGTGTTTGCCACTGTAGGATGGATTACTTGATTTTCCCATAAATGTCCTGTAAAGGAGAAGTAGAAGATACAATTCTAAAAGTGGAGGAACTGATTAAAAAAGAGCGATCCAGATTCTAATTCTTCCTCTAGTGAGTTTGGAAAGGGATCCTGGGCAACCCCAGGATCATACTAATGCTATCTCCTAGGGCACAGTCCTTATGGAGAAAGTCTGGAGTACTGGAACAAGTCCACAGCCATGTGGGGGAGCATATTAGTTTGCCACTTGGAACTTCTTTAAAGAATAAGATAAGTAGGGCATCATTCTGGAACCTAGTTTTTTACAGACATCATTTCCTAGTAGTGTAACAAAATGCATGATGTATTGATAGGACTTAATTCAACTGAATTCAACCTAACAACTGAATTCAAATAAACGATGTCTTTCTTCCCTTTGTGTAGAGAAAAGCACTTTACTAGCACTTCATTTTTAAAAAGCAATGTTAAAAATCTTAAAAATCTGTTAAATATTTTGAGTGGTGACTTCTCCTCCAAGATCCAGCAAAAATATAACCTCCATGTGAAATCGTCCCTGACCTCCTTTCTCTTTTCTATCTTCCTATTGTACTTTATACATGTCTATTACTGCATTCTCCTGCTGAATGGCAATTACTTTTTCTCATCTCCAGTCTTATGGAATAAGCACCTTTATATACCCAACTCCTAATCCAGTGCTTGGCACAAAGTATATGATGTTTATATATATTTCTAGTAAGTAAATGGATGAGTAATGGCTAATTGCCCAGTTACATATACTTCAGAATACTCAAAAGTAATTAAAACACTCCCAGGACCATTTCAGTTAGACCTTGATAGCCCAAATGAATTATCTCCCTCCTCCTATTATTACCACTCTTCCTTTGAAAATTTATCACATAATAGCAGAAGACCCTGCTTACCATTTTTCCAATCATCATTACATATGGGCCCAAGTACTTGTTCACGCCGAAGATGTCTAACAGGCGGATGTACCAATAAATGATGTTCACACAATAGATGACCCTCCCATCACTCCTGAAGGGCTGGTCTTGGAGACGAAGGATCATCCCAACAGAGAACAGAAGGATGGCTATGAGGTCTGTGACGTTCCAGTACTCCTGCAGCCATACCTTCACTTTCTGCAGTAACTTCCCTGGCTCTGACATCAGAATCTAAAAGGGAGGAAAGAGAGCGGGGTTAGTTAGTATTTATGATTTCCATCTATTTATTTAGCTGCATTGGAAAGTGCTTGGTCTGTTAGTTGACCTCAGTAGCTTGTTTTGTGTGTCTGTGCCTACTTAAAAACTTGCATGCTATAAATATACAACTGAGCAAAGCTTGGGCCATCCAGATGCAAATATTCCAGAGGCAGATATAAGTAACAAGTTGGATCTTTCAGGTTGCCTTCCAACTCTAAGACACAAATTAGGGTTTTCCTATAAAATGATTAATTCCTAATACCCTCTGAAATCTCTGAAATCCTCCTTCACCTCAGTAGACAGCAAACATACTGTGTTATTCAGACCACTACCTGGGGAGGACTCCTTTGTTCTTCTCTTTCACAGCCAGATCCTATCATCTCTATTTCTAAATACAACCTAATCCAACCACTTCTCACCACCTCTATGGCTGCCACTCTATTTTCCCAGTTTATGGCATCAGCCTTCTAACTGGTATCCCCACTGCCATTGTTGCCTCACCTACCCCACTTCATGCTCTGAGAGGCAGAGTCCTTAAAACTAAAGCCTCGCTCTGAGGGGGTGGGTACACTGCTGTATGTGTAGGTAAAAACTGATCAAGTTGTACCCTTATGAGTTGTCCATTTTCTTACAAGTAAATTATAACTTAATTTTTAAAAATATTTTATTTTATTATTTTTAGAAAGAGGGGAAGAGAAAGAGGCAGAGAGGCAGACAGACATCAATGTATGGTTGCTTTTCACCTGCCTCCAGCCACAGACCTGGCTGGAGACCTGGCTTGCAACCTAGTTATGTTGCCCTGGCTGAGAATCGAACCTGCAACCTTTGGGTTTGCAGGCTGGTGCCTTAACCACTGTGCTACCAGTCAGGGCTATAACTTAATTTTTAAAAAGAGAGTAACTTGAGAGATCTATGAACAAAAACAATAAAAACCAAAGCTAATTATGGCAATTGAATGTGCAATCTTCTGATGGCTTTCATTACGCATTAGAGAAAGATCCAAACTCTTTTTTACATGGCCTTATTTGAAGTCCCACCATTTCCTCTTCATTCCTCACTCTGAAGTCATGGTGGTCTGCCCACAAGCATGACAAGTCCATCCTATGCTCAGCACATCTGCACTTGTTTTTTCTGTTAGGCATTTTTTTTTCTCCCAAGTTTTTAATGTTTGGCTTCGCCTTATATTCAAGGTCTCCATTCACATTTCTCCTTCTTAGGAAGAACTCCTATGAGTACCCCATTTGCAGTAGTCACCACAGCCCAAATCACTCTTCAATATATTACTGTTTTATTTTTTGAGGATTTTTATCACCGCATGAAATTAAGGTCTGTATGCTTGTATAGTACGTGCATGTCTATGTCTCTATCTGTCTATCTATTTATCTACCTCTCTATCTCTGTATCTATCATTTCTCTCCACTAAACTGTAAACTATACGGGCAGATCCTGTGTTTCCCAGAGCCTGTTGTATACTCAATGAGTATTTGTTGACTAATTGTTGTATAGACATCTGACAGCAATTCTCCAGTCCCTTAACTACTGGGTGGGGCTTTGACTGCCCTTAAACTTCAGGGGCCTTTTTGCTCACAAACGTTCTATCAAATGCACAGTTACACAGCAGGAGTTGCCACCCAACAGGTACCACAGTCTGCCCCCGGATAGGAGGAGTCAGGGAAACTGGCCCCTTGAGGCTGTGTAGCAGGGCTACTTGCATGGATCGTTTATTTGCGTTTATCCCTGAGACTGCCATCTCTTTATCACCTACCCCTGTCCCAACTCAGGACCTCTCCAAGGAGAGAGGAAAGACTAGGTATTTCTAATTTGCGGCTATGTATTTCGGCTTACTTTGGCCTGAAATAATAAGGAAGGGAGGTCTTGGTAAATAAATTAGGACTAGGAGGTCTTAGTTCGCACGCTAAACAGGACACCGAGAGGGCCTGGTAGCCGCATTCCTAAATCAAGGGCTTTTTAACTTTTAGCATGCCTCTCAGACTCGCTAGATGGCCAGCAAACCACAGATGGCTGCGCCCCACCCCTGGAGTGTTTGCCTGCTGTAGGCTAGAGGATTTACATTTCTAACGAATTCCCAGGTGAAGCTGGTGACCACAGGGTGAGAACTACGGCTCCATCGATCAGCCAGGAATTCCTGCAGCTGCTGTGGTCCTGATGGCTTCTCACCTCCAGCTGCATCCCGATTAAGCAAAAGCAGTGCGCGCACGTGTGTGCGCGCTCAAGCAAGGGGCAGGCGCCTTCAAGGTTCTTGAACCCCTTGCCCACGTTTTCCTAAAACTGTTAAACGCGGTGGCTTAAAGTAAAATGTTTTTCAATAGTGAAAATATGGTTGTGAAGTCGCCACATCAAAAAAGAGTTCAAAGTGAACGGGCTGCCGGTGAGGCTTGAGTGGAAAGTCAACCCCCCACTCTCCGCCCCTTTCATCTTTCCTGCTAGTTTTGGCACCTCTTAGGGCCCTGAGGCTCCGAGAGAGCCCCAGCCTGGAACCCACTGCGTGCGCCATGAACAGCCTAGGAGGGACCCGTCGGATTTAAGACCCAGTGTCTCATTCTGGCTGTGGGACACAGAAAGGGAGCTCAAACCCCGAGTCTTCCCGCCCATGTTAGCGAAGCGGGGATGTTGTAGCAGCTACAGGGTTCCCCGCTGAGGCGTGGGCGCAGGGCCGGCTGAGAGCGGCTGCCCTGGCTTGCGGTGAGCTGTTCAGTGCTATTAAGGGATTACCGGGACCTGTTTTGGTGACTGCGTGCAGATGTATGTGATTCTGGCAATGGGAGGGCAGCCTGTGAAACCACAAGTTCCCTCCTCAGAAGCCTACAAACTTCCATGTTTCCAGGATCTTGCGTCTGACATCTAGGGGGCCTTCGGGCAGATGAGGAGGCACGCGGGTGGGACCTGTGGGGTCTCCGGTCCCTTGGCAGCCGGGCGTCCTTGAATGGCATCAGGGCCATGGGGTGGGGTGCGGCGCTTCCTCACCAGGCTGAAGAGGAAAAGGCCAGTCCTCGCTCCTGGCCGCCTCCCCAGAAGCAGGGACCGTTCCGCTGACTCCCCGCTGACCCCGGCCCCTGAGCCGGCGCTGCTGTTCCATGCTACCTCGGGAGAAGCGGATCTCCAGGCCCTGAGGTTCCTGGCAGCCCGCCGGCTTGGCAGGCTCTTCCAGAACAGTCTGTGGAGTACAGACTGCTCCCTGTCTCCTTCCAGTCTAGTCCCTGGAAAGACTCCAATCTCCCAGCTCAAGGCTTTTCCTTTTCTGCTTATCGTGGGGACAAAATTTGCATCTGGGCGTTAAATCACCGGAGAGCGAGCTGACACTGCGCAGCAACCGAGTCCTCGGCAGGAGCAGGCCCGGTGCTCAGAGAGGTGCGTGGAGACCAAAGCAAATTTATGACTGTTTTCCGTTCACAAGTGGGACATCCACAAGCCGCTCAGGAAATGCAAGGCACTGTCAACTGGTTAGAACAAGGCAGGAAGGCAAGCATCTTTTTTGTTTTTAAATCTAGTTCCTTAGAAAATGGGAGTAGTGTACCCCAACCAAACTCTCAGGGGGGGCGGGTATGCTGGTTAGAATTTAAATATCCCCAAAGCGGTTAAAAAAACCCTAGAGAAAGGGCTTAAAATATACAGAGTGTGGCAAAACTAGGTTTACAGTTTGCATGGAAAAGAATACAATATTAATAAATAATAATACAAAAATAAAGTTTGCATACGCACAGACGTGTTGAATAGATGCTGCATCTTTCTAAAGGAGAACATTTTAGAGTTAAAATGGAGGATAATAAGGGCTTTTTAAACCTGTTTTAATGATGAAGACAAGGGTGAATTTGTGGATTTGTAGGAATTCTTTTTTTTTTTTTTTTCCCTGTGGAGGCCAATATATTTTCCCACTCGCTGCAGTAGAGAGAGTGGGATTGTTCAGGAGCTCTCGCGGGTGCGGTGGACTTGACCCGGAGCCGTTCTAGAAAAGGCCTCTGCTGCAGACTAGCTCCAGGGGAAATGCGGAGGCGTCGTCATAGCGCGCAAGCCTGCGTTCCCTGCGGCGAGCTGGGGAATGGGAGTTTGTGGGGTGCGTTCAGCAGGGTTGCAGAGCCCTCTGGTGGTCGGTTGCTTGACTTCCATTTTAGTGGCTCTGAAGCAGACAGCCTCTGAGGCTAGGTTTGACTTCCTGTCATGTGGGGATGGTGTTAGGATGGCTTTTACTGGATGGGGGTGTGGAAGAAGAGAGGGACCCATACCCTCAACCTGAAGAATGAGAAATATGCCCAATTCATCCCGGTGATGCTGAGGGCGAGTGTAAAGACTGGAACCCTCCCCTCCCCCCCTCCCCTCCCCGCATCATACATACGGAAAAGGAATAAACAAGAGAATGAATGAAAGCTTAGCGCGCGCCTCTTAGAGCTGCTGAAATGCCCTTGGAGAATCCTAGGTATTGATGGACCCTGTCCAAAGAGACCCAGAGTGAGAGGTTTGCATTGGGAGTTAAAAGTGGAAAAATTTAAAGGTGAAAAAAGAAAAAGGAAAAATTTGCAGACATGTTTCTAGAGATGAGTAAGGAGTTGTAAATAGCGTTTCATAAACAAGTGGAAGTTTTTTTGGGACAAGAGCTACACTGGTGGAAAATGGACTATGTCCTAAGCACTCATGGAGTGACAACCCTGTACACACACTGTGAGACCTCCAGGTTTGGTCAGCAGCCCTCTAGGCCAAGGGCCGTATTTCTGTGGTAGCATTAGAGAACACTTTCACTAATGATCTGGATCAACGTGGGTCTCCAATATTCCCCTCTCTCCTCCCTGCACAAATGTAATTAACCACTGTCTTTCTTCTCAGTTTTCTTTTATGAAAGTGGTTACCTCTCTCATCTTTTCTATCCCCAGGGTGAAGATGTAGGAAATGACGATCCATTCCTGGGTGGAAGGCCAGCGCTCCATCTTCACTAACACGATGTAGTTGAAGAGCATCAGGTATCCGATGTACGCCAGCTGTAAGGAGACACAATACAGGACTCTGGCTGCAAACACTCCAGAGGCCTGGCCTTGGGGAAGGCCATCCTGGCGCAGGGCAAAAACAAGGTCAGCAAGGAGGACGTAAATGGAACTTGAGGCGGAATGAACTCCAAAGCTCTAAACTAGCAAAAGGATATGAAAAGACTGTAATGTTTGAAATAACTTGATATGCAATCTCCCTTTTGACTCTTATATTTCTCTCTAGCTCCCAGCGCTTTGCTTGTACCTATGTGTCATGATGCATCATTTTGTTCTGCAGTTACACTATCTCTTGCGTCTTCCTGGCTAAAGAGGGAACCTCTTCTCACAGGGGCTGCCCTGGCTCATACCTGAGCCTCAGGTTCTTGAACTAGGGCAGCGCAGAGGATTTCTGCTTAATGCCAGGTGGATTAAATGTCAGCAAGAAAGAAAAGAAGACACTTGCTATACTTGTAAATTGGTCAAACCAACATAAAAATAGCCTGGACTTTATCTAGAAGCCCCATTTTAATTTTCTTCTGAGTTCATGTCTTTTTTTCCCCCTCCTACCTTAATATACTTGGTCTGACAGTGCCCTGGCAGAGTTCACCCATTTTCGGATTGCACTACCTTCCTGCCCTATTCAAGTTGGAATATTCCTTTCTGGCTTCTGGCTTTTGAAGCAAAACAAGAGAAAACAAAGTAATGTATAGAAAGAAATGGCTGACTCTGTGGCTGACTGTAGCCGGGAGTGGGGTTTGATTCTCATGAAACTCTAGCACCAGAGGTTGAACCCGGTTGGGACTGGCTGGATCACTTGCTGGGCATCTCTGGAAAACTCGGGGTTCAGGTTTGGTGACTGGTCAGGTTTGGTGATTGTCATTGGAGGTTTTGGTCTAAATTGGGTGGAGCAAAAGTGGGCTGGTGAGGTTTTTGCATAAGAGGTGGAGAAGTCTCCAGAGGAAAAACTGAGGGAAGATGGCATATAATTTAAACCTCTTAGGCAAGGCTTCAAGTTGAATAAGGCACTAGCTGGCTTTAGGGGCCTCGGGAGCTGTGAGTAGGAACTAAGAATGAATTTATTCAAATCTTCTCTGCTCTTTGGAGCCTGCATAGCAAATAGGATAGTGTGGGCAAGAGATTGAGGCCTTGAGGGTTCTGGGGACACACTGTGACTCTGGAGGCCTGGGGGTAGTTTAGAAGGTGGAGCACAGTGCCCGCTGGGAGATACAAAGGGAAACCTGTGACCTGCAGAGCTCAAGAAATGCTGCTTTCTCTCCTAATGGGATCACCTTTTCTTTTCTATTTTCTTTTCTTTTCTCTTCTCTTTTCCCCTCCCTTTCTTTCTTGCCTCTTTCTTTCTTTCTTCCTACCTACCTTTCTTTCTTTACTGTTACTATCTACCTCTCCTCCCTCTCTCCTTTCCTTCCTCCCTTCTTTCTTTCTTTCCTTCCTTCCTTCCTTCTGTAAATGCATAGATTCTTAACATGAGTCAAAGGTATTTTCTGAAACCCTATTAGCTGACACATTTACAGATACAGCCATATTAATTCCTCATCTCTTGAAGGGCGAACATGAACATTTAGGTCGGAGTTCAGGGATATCGAAGGGGAAGCAGGAGGGTAGTTATGTGGATGTTGGAGGGCCCAAGGGCCTATTTCCCCCTTGGGAGGTTTGTTCTGGTACACCCATACACTAGGCACCAACATTTTAATCACTGCCTCAGATCTTACCCCTCCCCTCAGGATCATGAGCATATGAAAGCCTCGCCTAAAGAGTCTAATGTACCTGAAATCATGTAGGATGCTGTTTAAAGTGGAATTTATGGTTCTTATGGTTCCTGTTTAACATTATATGCTGGCATCCACCCTATAGTCCCTGTGCATATGGTCTTTTACAAAACACAAAGAAAGGACTTCAGTGGTTAAACTCTAAAATACACTCTCAGCCTCCTTATAACCTGAAATTGTACTCCCTTTCTGATTACTTCCTTCTCTTTGTTGGATCATATTCTATTGCTTCAAGGTGAAATGATTCTTGTTAAGTGCCCTGGTTTTTAAATGCAAAACATCCCAAAACATTATCCTCTCTTGTCACAAATGGGCCCAGTCACACACACACACACACACACCTTTCAGAACCTCTGCATTCTATTCATAACCAGAGATATTGTAGGTTCAGTTCCAGACCACTGAGTCACAATCTTTTTGCTGGGGGAGAGGTCTTACATTCCAATCTGTTAAAGGCACAGCATCTGTGAAGCACAATAAAGCTAAGCATAATAAAACGAGGTGGACCTGTAACTCCTCCAACCTGCCTCTGTCCTTTGAACATAGGTCTGGTGTATTTGTTGGGTGGAAGGAGTGGTGTTTGGTGACAGGAACTTGGATTTAAATTCTATCTAAAGAACTGGCTGGCTGAATCATTTTGTGTATTCCTCTGCACGTGCCTGGACCTCCATTCTGTGAAATGAAGATGATTGCAACTGACCTTGTAGAGCTTTGGGAAAGATTGGGGTGTTGGTGAGGGGACATGTATTTATCTCCTGGCACTGTAAGAGGCCCAATGAATGGTGGCTAACAATATTAGTTGCCTTTTTTGTTAAGAAACTTTTATTCCTCTTGTCTTCTCTTACCTCAGTCCGTGCTCCCTTTGGATCCCAGTTCGACTATTTATACTTCTCCCTTTTTTCTTTTCAAAATTACCCTCATTATTGTTTTTTGCTTCTTCCATGATCATTCTTTAACTCCTGCTTGTTCCTTAAATCATTTACTCTACACTGCTTTTCTTCCCATAATTGAGCTATAATATAATATTTTGGGGCAATTCTCCAAATATGGACTTCCACAAATAAGGCTTTAAACATGTTTAAATGGCACAATGGAGGAGTGGCTATCTTAGAACTTGCGGACATTCAAGGGGCTCAGCTGTAAATTACTTTAACACGATGTACTTCAATGATGTGTGTGCCTGTGTGTGTATTTACACACATGTATTCTGGGAACTTTAACAAGCTGGGTGTAGAATGCCGAAGCTTTGAAAAGGATTATAACCTTATAACTCTTATTTAAGCCAGTGGAAATCCTAGCCTATGGAAATTTGTATTTTAGGTGCTTATTTATTCTTTTTATAAATTTCCCATTAATTTCCTAAACTATGAAGTACAAGCACCAAAGCCTGAAGTTGCGTGTGGGTCCCTGGTGGGGCTGTGTCATTCCTTACCTCCTTTTCCTACTGTCCCAGAAAGAGGAGGGGGCACACGGTGTTGGCAGAGGAAGGAATCTGTCCCTGCTGACCAGAGCACATGCCCTGCCCCCTGACCTGGCGCCACTTCCCACCTTAAATTTGCTCCCTCTCCATGTGAGTACTTACAACCAGCTCTCATCACAAACTGAGCCTGGAAGCCAGTTGTATCCCTGCCTCCTTTCCCCCTGGAATAGAAGAGGGCCCAACTGCTTCGCTGGAGACCTGCTATGACCTAGGAATGAAGTTATGGGCAAATGAGGTGTGTCCTCCTTTCAGGGCCCTGGGAGTGTAGAAAAGGATACTTTGGGAACTAAGAGTGGAAAGCACTTTTCCAGGGATGTAACATTCTTTCTGATTGGTGTTTCAGGATTCTTATGATACATTCCCAGAAGTGGGGTGGCTGGGTCAAACAAGGGAGAACATTTTTAACATGAATAAATTTAACTTCACTAAAAAAATCACATCTTTATATTTTGATAATATCTCATCCTCTCTCAAGTCCATACTTTAAAGCAGTGGTTTCCAAGTAGTGGCACTTTTACCCCACAAGGGGACACCTGGCACTGTCTGGAGACATTTTGGCCGTCGTAACTGGGGCATGAAGAGGGCTATGGCCTCGAGAGGACAGGGGTTGGGGATGCGGCTAAATGTGCTGCTACAAGGCATAGGATGGCCCTCCTTAACAAAGAATTACTCTGTCCAGCGAGCCCTTAGTGGTGAGAAAGCTTGCTTCAAGCCAGAATTCAGTGCTGCATACAGGACCACATCGAAAGCACCTCCTTTGGTCATTTGACTCCCTGCAGCCTCAGACTTCGATAATCCTGTTGCTGACTCAAGTGACCAGCGTGCAGCTGGCTGTGGGAAAGGCCAGTGGGATAGGTGCACCACCCCTCATCCAGCGCAGCCCCACCGGGGCTGGAGGGGAGCAGAGGTGGCTTGGGCTGCAGCTCCCCTTCAACTTCAAATACGGAAAAGCAGAAGTAGAAACCCAACAGCCGAGCCATTCCTACCACACAAGGAAGATATTTCAGGGATGATCATTCATCCTGCGTGCCAAAAATGTTTGCAGGGTGTGCTTACTGAACAATATTTACCATGATTGTGCTTTGCTTTGAGTAGTTTTCACTGCTTTGTTTGCATGTCAACTGTGTCAGGGCAAGAAGTGTTGTTCGATGACACTACCAGATTGGGAGTAATGACACACTAATGAGGCCCATCTTTAGTGGTGTTACTGCTGCCATGCTGCTCGGCCCGTTCCCATCAATGTCCCCCTAAACCAGCATCTAAAACAGGCGGCTGTGATCCATGCTCCTCCACCCAGAACAGGGAAGTGCTTCATAAAATGACATCAATTTTCCTGCTTACTCACCACACTTCTATTTCTGTTAGCTCTCCTTTTGACTATTTCCTTTATTTTCTGTGAGAAGGAGAAATGTAGGAGCTATGGAAGCTACCTCACAAACCCCAGAAACCTTTCTAAGCTATTGGAAAAAGCAAGGTGGCTATGGAGCTTTTGTTTCTCCCTGTGTGGTCCTTATATTATGACTCACAGAATACACCACCTGGGTGCATGAGACATTGCCATTGGCTCTTTGTGGCCATCCATTGGGAAGAAGAAAAAGGAAGATACTTACAGTGTAGAACCAGAACTTCACGATGGGTGCATTGTAGAATTCATAGATTTTTCTGCCCAAGGGGATTAACCTGTGCCTACTCTGAACTTCTTCTTCATCCTTCTTTCTGGAAGATTCTCCATTGTTTCGTCCCAACATTGCCTACAGTGAAGAGAATTAATACCATCATCACACAGGGCTCTGGAAATCATGGGGTTCAATGTGTTCATGGACAAAGGAGGAAAACATGCTTTGTCCAAGGCCCTTAGAGGCAGTTTTAGAGATAGTGCCTTTCCTAACTGTGCATTTGCATTATACATAGAATCTGTGTACCTTTGCTTGGGATGGGAGCCCTTAGGGATATTTCTTGACTATTCTTAGTCTCTTCTCAGTCTCTTCCACCCTGGGGACATCTGGAAGATGTGAGTGATAGAAGATGGTCAGGATTCTGAGAGGGAGAAAGAGTGTTGCCTGGGAAGGCCATAAATCTGTCTTTTCTCACAACCCAACAGGAAGATCTGGGTTCAAACAATATCTTCACTCATGATAATGCCTCTTAAGTCAAAGGTAAATTGGACTAATACCTAATTTATGTAAAGGTTATGAGTATTCAAGAGGTGAGTTGTTGACATGCTTGAAGCTTAGTTTGGTTAGAAACATCTCCCCAACCCTTTGGCGTATGCCTTATTCCCTGACTTCAAACACTATACAACCCAACTCGCTGCTGGTATTAGTTTCCAAGCGACTCCTGGGCACATGGCCTCCCTCTGCATGGCAGAGTAATGTGGTGAGACTAGGAGAGGTCAGGCCTGACCCGGTGAGACCCTCCTGTGAAGTTGCTGGAGATTTCCTTAAGAATGGAATTATTTCCTTCTCATTCATGACAATAGCAGCAGCAGCAACAACAATAATGATTAAGCATTGCAGGAAAGGAAGAGTTTGAAAAAAAATAGAGACATTCTGTCTGGATGGTAAGTGACAGGATACCCTAAAGATGGCTAAGATCCTAATGGTGCAGAGTTCCAGGCTGTGGGTCACTTAGAAGAAGGATCGAGTCCTGACTTGGACATGAAGTGTCTGTTACACCTTGGACAAATCTTTTTCTTTTTTAAGATTTTTATTCATTAGTTTTAGAGAGAAGGGCAGGGAGGGAGGAAGAAAGGGAGAGAAGCACTAATGTATATGGTCGCCTTTCACCTGCCTCCAGCAAAAGACCTGGCTGGAGATCTGGCTTGCAACCTGCTTATGTGCCCTGACTGGGGAATCAAACCAGCGACCTTTGGGTTTGTAGGCCGGTGCCAATCCACTGAGCCACATCAGCCAGAACTGGATAAATCTTTTAACTTCTGAGACTTAGTTTCTTTGTCTGCAGAATAAAGGTAATACCAGCACCTGCTAGAAAGTTGGTCTACAATCAACAAGCACCTGGCACTTAGTAAGTGCTTGGTGAGTATTACAACAGCTAGTCTTTAAAGTGATCTGAGACTCTCGAATACTGTTGACTGAAATGATCTAGCTGGTATCTCTCACCAAGAAAAAAGTATGTTATTAGGTGTCTATTACAGTATAATTTCTTAGCTTTGATTCTTTCAATATTATCAAGGTTAGTTCTACAATGTTTGTGAAATAAAATTTTTATTAAATGTAAGAATAGAGTAAAACCTTTTAACTGCTTAGAATCTGATTAAAGATTTGGGACAAGAAAAAGCACTGGGAATACAGGCTTGGAGTTGAGAGATCTAATTATGGAAATAATGTAAGTTTATCTTGAAGCAGAGAACATAGACAACCACTAGATAATTCTGGTTTCAAACTACCTTACATAAAATACAAAATACTAGTTTCTACTGTTTTTGTCATTACTTCAAATATGCACTTCAGTCACCTTTGTAACAATCACAATGATTTCCCTGTAACCAGTAGCACTTCTGAAGAAGGCAACTTCCATTCCTTTATGGACCTTTTGGCTAGAAAAGTAGCTCTATTTAATGAATTGGTAACATTCTAGATGGTGGCCTATTTAAGAGTTGATTTTGATCAGTAAGTTAAAGCAATCTTTGTGATGGATATAGCAAATTAGCAATAAATGATTGATAATCGACTTTAAGAAACTCTAATTTATAATTTATGTAGCATAAACACAATTATCCTCCATTTGTTTGCTTATTTGTATGCTCAACAATACAATGTCATTTGGGGACACAATGAGATGGCAGTAAAGGCAGCTAGGAAAGTTTAGGCATCCGGGAGAGTGGCACCTTCAGGTAACCTTTAGGGACAGTGGGTTTCCCAACAGAGTCATAACAATGCCCTGGGCCTGTAGACATATTGGGATGTTGTTAGGCAAAATGCAAGACATTTATATGACAATGCAGGTTAAACAATAACAAAAATACAACAACCTGTTTTGCCTCTGTTATTCAGATATATTCCAAAGTGAATGCATTTTTAAACTGCTTGTCTTTCATGGGTTTAAGTGACACATTTTTGATGTTTTATTAATTCCAGCCTAAGCAGCTTAAGTTGCTGATTTTGTTGATTTCTTTCCCCAGCAGTTAAACATTTCCTTTGCTTACATTCCTTAAAGCAGAACGTCGCGGGGTCAAATACAAACAAAACTGCACAACATAAATTTGAAAAGTCTTCGCTGCCTGAATGCAGATGTCATCAGAACATCAGCTATTAAATTCTCTGACATGAAGCAAACCAAGGCTGGTATTTCATGTATAATTGTGGCAGGACCAAGAGAAAATGTCCCATTCCAAAAGAGGAAATAATAGTTTTCCACAGAAGATCAAGTATGAATCTTATAAAAAGCTGCCTTCTCCAATTCTGTCCATGGTGACCCAATGATGAAGGTTCAGGCAATGACAACATTTGTCATTAGAATCAAGGGAAGCTCCTGCTCAAGGACAACTGTGGTCCAGCCATGACTTTGCCAGCCTACAAGTCCCTTCCGTCCTTTCCTTCTCCCTGCTGTTCCAGCCTGTGCGGACAATGCTATTAGGCAGAAATGCTATTTTGGCGTCTTCAACTTGGGTTCTCAATAAACAACTACAGAGTTTGCTCTCTGGGAAAGAGATTTGGCTCTCAGACCAGGGCTGCACCTTTACTGTGGCTTCTCGAAGGATCAGTGCTCAAAGCTGTAGGTTGAGCTGGAGAAGGGAACTGCCGCCTTTATTTTCTTTCTTGACACCCAGCCAGGAAGAATACTGCCTTCAGCTTCTGGCCACCTTCCTAAAATCCTTCCTTGAACCTTCCTAGAAAGTATACTTGACATAGGAGTCCCATGCATCACTTTTAGGTTATCTCCACTACATGGTGGATCAAACCAGCAGGGTGCCTACATTTGGGGGGTAGGGGATTTTTAACATCCCTTAGCCTACCAGCTAAAAATATGGCCAATGGAATCTGTATACCTGGGTTCTAATAACAGCTTTACAACTAATTTGCTGAATAACCTTGGGCAATTTAACCTCTTTGAGTCTCACCTTCCTCGTCTGTACAATGGGATAAATATATTACCTACCCATGGAACTGTTGTGAGGATTCCATGAGTAGGTGCATACGAAGCATTTACCACTGTCACAACAATATGAGCAAATGTTTATCAGGGCTTACCACGTGCTAGACACATGTACAGAGTGTACATGGTACATGTACACTTAATAGAGTCTGCATTTACTTGGAAGTTATTATTCCCATGTTAGAGGTTAAGGAACTGTGTTTGTGGTTCCACAGAGAGTAGGTGATGGGACATGAATTCTACTTCTGGAGCATCCACTCTTTACTGCTCTGCTGAAGTAGTCAATAAAGAGCCTGAAGCGCTACTACAATGTTTTGGCTAATAATAAAAGTATTGTCTATCCATGAAGGGGTCCAGAGGTCAAAATTATGGCAAGATCTTTAGGGAAGATAGTCACCCCATCATAGATGGAAGTAGATGTGAGAAATACCCTCACCCATCCAAAACCCAAGAAATGGACTCAGAAACAAAAAGTACAGTGAAAGCGAAGCTTTAATGGTGGCCCTGCAAGATTGGGCATCTGCCTGGTGGTGGGCACATCTAGTGGAGGTACAGTGGTGCTTTTATTCCCTAGTGTGCAGGTCCCTCCCCCCAGTTCCTCATTGGCTGATTATGAAGTTCTTCATTAGATTGCAATGTAAGGGTCCTGCCTTTGTTTCCCTTCTGGCCACTCATTTGACTGTAACATTCCCCACGCAAGTAATAGGGACCCACATCTTTGGGGACTTTAAACTTATGAATGCAAAAGTTAGGGTGGCCAAATGCTGGGTGACCAACACCTTTGTGGTCAGAGGTCAGGTGGCCAGAGGGCCAAGAGAAGAGAAAGTGGCCAGAGGCAAGGGGGCCTGAGGTCCCCTGACCAGAAGCTGGGAGGTTGGGGGCCCCCATGTGGCAAAAAGGGCCAAGAGGGTACCCCAGAGAAGCTTTGTTCTGAGGACTTATATAGCTAGTGGGATGCGAGTGAAGAAGTCACATTTTGATTGGTGGGTAAAGGTGGTGCTACCTTTTCCAGGGAGACGTGACTACCTAAATATAGGTATGGGTAGGGTCTATTAGCCCTAAACCTCATCTCTATTGTTTTTTAATGAAGTTATCTCTTTTTTAAGATTATATTTGTTATTTTCCAGGAGGGGAAGGGAGATAGGCGGAGAGGGAGAGAGACATCAGTGTGTGGTTGCCTTTCACCTACCTCCAGCTACATATCTTGCTGGAGACCTGGCTTGCAACCTGGTTATGTGCCCTGGCTGGGAATCAAACCAGCAACCTTTGGGTGTGCAGGCTGGCGCCTTGTCCACTGAGTCACCAGCCAGGGACTAATACTTATCTTGCTTTAGACTATTTGTTCATTTAGTATACATGACAAGGGCCAGTTAACCAGAGTGGTTTTAGGGACTTTTTCTTGGGCACTGTAGTTCCCCTCCCTTTCCAGGCCTTGAGATGAATACATAGTCTCAAATTTTCCTTTTCCCAGCTAGTGGAGATGACACACACACAGGCTTTCAAGGGCTCCCTGCATCCTGCACTATCACACTTACTTGTGTTGTCCACGACGCCTGGCAGCCTTATGGGACCAGGCTCAGGACCACTGGGTCAGAGGCTGAGGCATGCCTCCCTTGGTTTTTAGCCTTCTGTCTACAGGCTGCACTACCCTGAAAATAAACCATTGATATTTCTATTCCTTACAGTAGAGATTCCACCAATTTTTATACATTGAAACTGAAAGTAAATGTTGGCTTTAAACTCAGTGAGTCAATGGCTCTGGGTGATTAATTGATCAAAAATGTGCCCTGATACATGTGCCCTGCTCTATGTGGGGCTGAAATTGTGCCTGAAAATAGATCTTTAGAAAGGGCCTGCTAGGAGGTAATATTGTTTATGTGGAGGAGAAAAAATTCATAGAGTGGTCCCACTTAGGATAATCATGCCTTTTGTCACCAGAGCTAAACCAATTTTTGGTTTTGCCTCTTAGGCTTCTCTAGGTTATCACAGTTATTGGTCAGAGCGCTGGGGAGGTGGGGAACATCAAGGAGGTCCTATGGCGTTGTTGCTTGACGTCTCCAAAGCTACAAAGCCTTGTTTGTCCCTTGAACAGCGTGTGATATTTTTAGACCTTGGATACAATCCAGTGGCAGTCACGCTGCTCAGGCGGGGGGTTGCGGGAAGCTGTCCCATGCCCCGCTGCCCCGTCCCCCTGCAGAACAAAGCATCCATGCTCTATAATTATACCAGGAAGAGCTAAGAAAAGCCTTCCATACAAACCTCAAAACTGAATTAGTCCTGCATTGTGAGCCTGACCCTGAAGACAGAGAAAGGCATAGCTTCTGATCAGCAGAACAGTTCCAGCTCAGCGAAGCCGGCTGTGCCGGTATCAGGCACTCCCTCTCCTCCTCTGTGAGCTAAGGCTGCCTCATCACCTGGTGGTTGAGAAAGCACCACCTGTTTGGAAACTTTAGGGTGCCTTGCTTTTGAATTCCATTGGGTTGTCCCACACCATGGACCCTGGCTGAAGAATTGCACCTAGAATTAGTTCCTCAAGTCCTGTTATTTGTGCACAGAGATGGCACTTTTATAATACCCTGGTTCCACTCCTTAAATGAAAGCACCTGGTGGGAGGCTGACCTCAAGAGTTGCTGAATCTTAAGCCATGTAGATGGGACAAGGGGATTAGGGATTCTCCCCATGGACAATAACTGAGTAGTTCTTAGGCCTGAGACCCAGTCTCTGGGGACCCCAGCTGGTTTTAGCAACCTTCACAGTAACTGCTCGTGTCAGGGACTGCCTAACCCCCAATAAATCTGCTGCCCCTGGCACCAGTGACGCCTGTGTCCTCCAAAGGTATTCTTATCTCAGATGGGAATTTAGCAACTTCTCTGTTCACAGAATCAACTCCAACTCCCCCTGCCCCTCGTTGCCCTAGACTCAGGAGATGGCAACTGTCCAACCACCAACCTGTTGGCTGTACAAGGGGGAAACTTAGCCCATCCTGTATGGCTTATGTATTCCAAGGCTCAGAACTTTTTAAAACTCAGTCTGCTCTGACCCTTGCTGCTGGTGTCTCTCTTGACCCCAGCCCGCCATGTCGCATACTCAACAAACCATCTTGTTCAGCATTTGACTGCTGCCCTTCTCTATCTCCACCGACCCCCTGAAACCTAACAGTAGTATTTTCTTACTGTCAGTTCCATATCCTCTTCATCTTTTTCTTTTGTGGGCTTTTCTGGTTCTTCTGGCTCCTTCTCTTGGAGGTGGATTTCCTGGGCCTGAGTCATATAGGGCATGTCGTCTTTGTTCTTGAACTCCAAGCTGAGAATTGAAGGAGGAAGTAGAATTCCCAGAATTACCTAAAGTAATAATAATGATAATAATAATAATCACATTTAAAGGGTTAAGATTAGAATGGTTGCTTAGAATCAGAGGGCCTGGGTGTGTGTGTGTGTGTGTGTGTGTGTGTGTGTATGAATATTGTATGTGCTCTGAGCGAAGACCTGCATATTTGAAAAACCATACATATGAACCATATGAAAGTCATTTCTGGCCACCTGGGAACTGCTGTGCACCAATAGCAAGCTTCTTTGCCATAAATATCTTTGCTGCAAGCATTTTCACTGTAAAACTAATTGGCTGTAAGGCAATTTTGCCATAAAGTATAAAATAACTGGTTAACAGTTTGGGTTGAAAATGTACTCCCATTTTTATAGTACATAAACCTTAATCCTCATAATAGTCTATACAGTGATGAGCAGACAGGTCAGTCTTAAAGTAGCGAGTGACAACTATGTGTATTGATAAAACTTACTGAAAATCTGAGATAAGAGAGTGTACAGTCAGAGTCCATACTACTAGAAAATGATAACTGACATGTCAGTTTGCAAGTCCTTTAGTGATTTGAAGGGGCAAAGTTGAACCCACATTTTCCATAGATCTTTAGAACATCTGTCAACAGATATGTGACAATAGGTCAAGAATAAAAACAACAGGTTAGAAGCTCAACTCAGAAGAGAAGAGGAGATAAATGAAGAAGCAAAAAATGTGTGAGTGCTTAAGTACAATTCATAAAATAAAATCAGTTATGTGCATAGTATTGCCACGAATCTATACATTTTAATGAACGCAAATATTTTGTATATTGCAGTAGTCTTAATTTTGTTATGAAAATGAATTTCATTATGTCCTTTTTAATGCTCCTTTTCATCTTTAATTATGTAATCTTTTATGGAAAAGTCACCTACGGCCTATTGGTTTTGGTGAGAACATGTTTGTGGCAAAGAAGCTCATTGCAAAAATACCTAGAACAGTTAGTTACACACAGTAGTTCAGTCTGATTTTAGAGAAACAAAACACCTTACCCAAATATATATTTATCTACTTAATGCTCACTTTGCATGGAGGAAACTGAGGAAAAAGAGAGACACTACCCAAGGCAAAAGTGGGAAAGAATTGAGATTCTCAGTTAGCCATTAGGTAGCAAGTGGTGAAATAGATTTATATGTATTGTCGATTGGCATTTAGTTGCTAATGTGTCAAGTGGAGTTAATGGTATCATTTGGTTATCTCTAAAATGTGTTGTCCTAAGTTGACCTTGAGAAGGTCCATGAAAGAAAGCATGTTACTTATTTTAGAGCTTTCTCCTGCCATGTGCTACTATCCAGTTGAAGCACACACACACCCATCCCATTCACCATGACAAGCCCCTGTTCAAATACCCAAGGTGGGTCCAGCACTGTATTTCTTTCATGTATAAAGAACATGCTTACATGGTCATGTGATGATACTAAATACAAGGGCCTTTCACACCAGAGGGCGACCTCATTTTCCATTTGCCAGGAAACAAGTGCATTTCTGAGGGATAATACTGACATCTGACTTGTGTTCCCTAAGTCTCTCACCTTTTCTCTTAATCCTAAAATGGTTCTCCTACCCAAGGTTCCAGAAAATGAACAAAGTGAGGGGCAAGGAGGATCCTGAAGGGTAAGTAAAAATAATTCTCAAATACTGAGTTAGGGACAGTCTATGCTCAAATCCCACTGGGACTTTGGAGCAGCGGAAGGAAAAGAAAGAGTGGTGGCCCTGAACTTGGGGTGTCTGGCAGGCTGGGAAAGCTCAGGTGGCATATTGGCAGCCTTCCCGGGACACCACACCCTGTTTTTGGAGCAGAGACCTAGGCTTGGTGGTCACTAGCAGTGCAGCTATGAAACACTCATGAGCCACTTCATGGAAACCTTCTGTGACTCTGGGCCAAGAGCCCATGGAAGGCTGGAGTGGTGGTAGTGGGCAGTGGGTGCTGGTTTAGCCAGGGTGGCCTCAGTGATTGCTCTGGTCTTGTGGCCCTTCTGCGTTGGGCTGATCTCAGAGTTACCTAGATGAGGTAGTTCATGGTCAATAGGAGCCTGGTTGCATTTGCAACAGCCACAAGTGCTAAACAGAAAAACTATTTTAACACATTCTTTTAATCTTCCCCCTCCCATCTTTATTATCTTTCTTTTACTTCTTTCAGTTTAATGTTTTCTTTGAAAAACATTAAGAAAACATAAAACAGCAAAGCCACACATCATCCTTCTTATACTTCAACCCTAGAGGTAATACTGCAATTTATCCGTCCTGTTTTGTTTTTTTTTTTAAAATTAATTTATATAGCTATAACTATACATGTACATGATTTAAAAAAACAAAAATGGACTTGGGTGATTAATTGATCTGCAACTTGTTCTTCACTTACAAAAGGATTAAGATTATCAGGGAATATCTTTACATAAATTGATCTCACTGTTATCTGAGCTTTAAAAATCTCTCATGTACAGCTGAGTAAAAGCCAATGTCTCTTTATGACATGGTGAACAGTTGCCCAGGTAAGCCACTCCCCGTACAGCATTGCTCATGCCAGAGCAAATGGTACCCCCATGGTACCTGAGTGACTATTCTTTTGGATCTTCTGAAAAATATTAATGTCTCTATTGATTTAGCAGAATTTAGGGACAGTCTCAGTCTCTCTATGAAAAATAAAACCCCAAACTCCACTATGCAGAAGATCCTGATGCCCAGTTGGGGTTCATAGCCACCACCCTAAGACATGAGAATGCCTAATCCCCCTGCAGAGTTAACTTAGAAGACACCAACCAAACCTCTGGTGCTCACAGCAGTAGGGCCTTCTGGGTGCACTGACCTTGAGGCCTGAGTTTTTGCGCATCCGGAGCCGGCCCATCCACATGTCTGTGAGCAACATCTGGCTGCATGTGTGTGCGATGAAGTCACGGTGCTTGGCAGCCACAGCAAGCTGTAGGCATGTGGCATTGCTCCAGTTCTTCAGCTCATACGTCAGCAGTTTCATGGCCAGCTGCTCGTCCTGCTTGTAGGACTGGTCCAGGAGCTCCACGGCCAGCTGGCCAAAGTCCCTGGACAAGGAAATGTCAAGAGTCATTTTCTGGCCATTTTGGAGACCCACTGGCTAAGCCAAAATACGTGAGTTCTGAGTGGCTTAGTTGTTTCTGACAGGGTCTAGTCTCTTCATTCAGTCACCCAGCCAATATCCATTGAACATCTCTATGTGCCAGAGATGTTGTTTAGAACTGGGGGTGTATGTCAAACAAGGCATGATCTCTGGACTCAAGGCTCCCAATTCAAGGTATATGGGTGGGGACCACAGACCAATAAATTGATGATTACAGGGCAGCATATGACAGACCTTCATTCTCCTCTGAGCCTTGCCAACCACAAGTGTGTGATCTTGGAGAAGTTACTTAAATTCTAAGTCTCATTTTCTTTAGTTGTGAAATATGCACAACAAGAAGATCTATCTCTTGGGGGGCAGAGTTCTCAGTATTATTGCTGTAAGCATTTTTGTTGTACAACAAGTTGGCTATAAGACAATATCACCAAAAAAGATAAAATAACAGGGTGACAGTTTGGTTTACATTGACAAACTTTACTTAAGGTAGTTGTCACTTTGGTTTCGTTTCTCCATGGAGATGTTCTGGCACTTCCATTTTTATATTATATTAATCTTAGCCCACATAATGGTCTATACAATGATGAATAGATGGGGTGTTCTTATAACAGTGAATGATATCAAGTACACATAAAGCCAGAATGCGCACTCTACTAGAAAATGGTAACATGTCAGTCTGCAAATCATTCAGCGAGCATAGTCATCCTCTACCCATTAAGTCATCCTCTACCCATTAAAACCAAAAGTTTACCAAGCTATCGCAAATATAAAAGTATAATACCATAAATGAAAGACTTCAAAGACAATGTATTTTCATTTTTTTGCAATACAGTTTTTAAATTTTGTTTTTAAGTTTTCATGTTCCATTATGTCCTTTTTAGTGTCATTCATCTGTTTTTACTATTTTATCTCTTATGGCAACATGGCTTTACAGCTAATTAGTTGTGTGGTAAAAGTGCTTGCAGTAAAGATGTTCACAGTAAACATGCTTACAGTGAAATCACCGGGTCTGCTGGGGCTCTTGAGAGGATAAAATGCAATCTGTGTATCTATATACCTCCATATCTAGCGCTGTGCACCATAAACAAAAATTCTTCATGTTCACCCTCTCTTTGTACCATTGGGGTGATACTGCCTCACCTTAATGTTTTAGGTAGTTCAGACTCTCCAACTAGTACTTGGGGCCCACCTTTCCTTCTTGTCCCCTGATCACCCTGTTTTCTGGACTGGCCAACCTGGAGTTGTGGTTCAGCTCCTGGGAGATGTCATCGACCATATCATTTTCAGAAGCCTCATGAGCCATGGCTTTGCAGAGCTTACAGGCCACCAGAGCCTTGGCCATGGCCTCCTCGCCATGCTGCCAGAAGAACAAGGCCATCTTCTGCCGCTTCATCAGGACGGCCCACACCATCAGCTCGTGGAAAGGGAAAGGGAAGTGGTTGATCTCAGGATCATCCAAGTCAATGTCTACCTCTTCTTCACGTTTTTTGGTAGTCTTTCTTCCTCTCCTCAAGGGAACATCGTCCTGTAATTGTAGGGAAAAAACCCCAGAGAGGTGAAGTCAGAAATGAATCAATTAAATTCAGTAAATAGTTATTGTATATTTTACTACTGGCCCAGCTCTGACAGACACATATGTGAACTACGGGCATAGCTTATTTGATTGTGTTTCACTTTATTGTACTTCACAGGTGTTATTTTTTACAAATTGAAGGCATGACCCTCCATCAGCAAAAAGGTTATGGCTTGCTTTATTGCAGTGGTCTGGAACCAAATTCTTAATACTCCTGTATCTTTATCCCAGCTCCAATCCTAAAAGACCTCACAAGCTCATACATGCCTAATTTTAAAACAAGTTACAATAGCAAAAGCATAATCTTATGAGAATATGTCATTGTTATACTTTAATTTTTCAAAAGTATATATTTCTTTTTAAAAATTTATTTTTAATTCTTATAAATTGTTCTATTACAGTTGTCCCAGTTCCCCACCCTTGCTCTCCACTGCCCCCCCACCCCCCACTGCCTCCAGCCCGTTACTCTCCACCCTGTTGTCCATGTCCATTTCTACTAGTTCCTTTAGAAGTAATTTTAATGAGCCACTTTCTTTTTCTTTTTAGTTTTGTCCATTTTTTTCCCTCTTCAGGTAGGGTTATTTGTATTTCAATGGACAAGGACATCCTACACTTGCATTTGCATATACAACAATAACCACATTAACAAAAGATGGGAGGAAGGTAATCTGAAGAAGGTAATCTACCTCAAGTTTCTGCATACATTGTTAGATGCATTTGTGCAATACTTCTAGCCTTTGGATCTATTGCCATTTCTAAATACCCATGAAAATATTTCACTTTCTGGAATATATATGCTTCCTTGATTTTCAAGCTATTTCCTTGTTTGTAATGTTAATGTAACCACATGGTGAAAATTTTAAAGCTACTATGACCTATCCTTTTAACACTGGGAACATTTTTACTTCCTTATTTTAGAATCATGTACTAAGCCTCACCACTGAAATGAACTCATGTATATTTGAAATGTGTAGAAAATAAAATTGACACTAATAATTTGAGCAAACACCTACCTCCATTCCCAGTAGTTTCAAGGCTTTGGGCTGTAAAAAAATGTACACACAAAGTTAGGTCTTTCTTTATAAAGTATAAGAAAAAAATCCTGCTTTATCTCCAACGGTATGAAAGAGTTTCATTGTACCATATAGTATTTATTTACTTCACTAAACAAACCCACAAAGATGACCTACTTGTAGAAATTCTTAGAGAATTGGGGACTTAGTGATTTTAGTGAATCACAGAAAATGAGAAAACTTGAGAGGCATAATATGATTGCTTAGGTATAAAGCCTGCAGGTTTGTCAACACTTTCATGGACCCAAATTTCTCCTATTTTCCTAGAACTGTCCTACTTGGCATCTCCTTGACAATAAGCACTTGAGTGAGCAAAATGAAACATTCAATCAAACCATGTGATGTTTCTTAACCCCCGAAAGACCTCTATTGGGATATTATTCAGAAATACATGTTTAGACTGTTCATGTTGGCCATCTCTCTATACTGCTCTCTAGTAGTGCAAGGGTGAGTGGGGCCAGGGGTTACATGTTGTTGGTGCCAAAGGCACTGAGTGGCATTGAAGGTATCAGCACATACAGAAGCATCACTGGTCCTGCTGGGTGTGTGCAAAGTAGGCACAGACCAAGATGGACCAGAGAAGCAGCTCAGCCAGTTATAGAAACTTGATTTATATTTAACAAGGAGAGATACAAAATTACATCTCAGAGGTCAGGAATTCCAAGTCTATGTTTTAGTATTAGAAAATGATTGGGTGCCATCTTGAAAGTTGTTTGAATGAAAAATACAATTACAGCACTTACAGTCTTCTGAGTTTTATTTGATCATTCAAGGAGGAATAGCTTATATCTTATCTCCCACCCTTTCTTTCCCTTTTAGCTTTTATAATGACCACCAGTTTGAAATTTGTGATTTTAAAAATACTTATACTTTGTAGTGTTTTCATATTTCTCTTCTATCACCACAAGATTCTTGTAAAACCAGAAAGTAAGCTTTGATAAAAATAAAAATCATGTCTACCACGAACTACAACAGTGGTTCTCAACATATTGTTCAAGGGCCATGTAATCCATTCTGAGGGTGAGTTGGTGGCAGTGTCTTCCCTGAGACCCTTCTATGGGTCTGTGAGGTCAAAGCTATTTTTATGATAACACTAAGGTGTTAATTGATATTCATACTGTATTATTTGCACTGATGGTACAAAAGCAATGGTGGGTGAGATTGCTGGGTGTCTGAGCCAAAATGAAGGCAGTGGTACCAGAATTGATTAGTTGTCATTAGATTTCACTGTTATACACTCAAAGTTTAAAACAAAACAAAACAAAAATTAGTTTCACTTAAGAATGTGCTTGATGAGGCTCAAAATTATTAAGTCTATTAAATCGCTACTCTTGCTAGTAAAATATTTTTTATTTTATTTATTTTTTAAAATTTTTACTATTCTGAGGTGTGAAATGGGACCCATGCATAAAGCACTTCTACATATTGAACTAGGATGGGTGTTCTGAGGAAAAACATTAACAGGGTTGTTTGGACTGAACTGTGGCCACTCTGTATCGTGAATGATCATGGGATGGAATGACTGGTGGACAACTACGGTTATTTAGACTTGAATGGCAGACATTCTAAAAATGAACAGAGTAGAACTGTCATTTCAAGAAAAACAACTCACGGTCTTGGTTGTCAATGACAAAATTCACACTTTTAAGCAAAAAGTAGTCTTCGAAAACTTGTCCTTGTCCTGACCCTTTGACCTTGACAGTTTCTCAGTACTTGAAGACTATTCTGATGAGGTTGGAGGTGATAATGAATGCAGACTTTTGAAATTGTATAATAAAAATGTGTTAGAACTGGGCAGATCTGCACATAACAACGCAATAGTTTACAATAACCAATCTATGATGTTAAAAGAGTCATACAAATTGAAGTTTGCATTTTAAAGTAACAGTATGAAAAGGTCACTGACATGGCTTCAGATTTTATTTTGCCACTTCAAGAAAGTGCCTCTTGTTGAATTTTGATGTATCAAAAAAGAATATCTATATTTATCTGTTAAGATTTCTTCTTCCTTTTTTTAAATTAAAGATTTTATTTATTTTTAGAGAGAAGGGAGGGAGAGAAACATCAATGTGTGAGAGAAGCATCAATTAGGTGCCTCTTGTGTGCCCTCAACTGGGGACCTGGCCTGCTTGCAACCTAGGGATATGCCCTGACTGAGAATCAAATCCATAACCTTTTTTTGCTTTTCTGGATGACACTCAACCAAATGAGCCACATTGATCAGGGCTACTTTTTCCTTTTTTAAAAAATATGTCTGTCATATTTATCACATAGTTGTGATAGATCTTCTTCCTATATTTCAGGCAAGATAGACTGAGTGCAGAAGTAGCGATGAGAATCTAGCCGTGTTCTACTGAGTCAGGCATTACAGAAATCTGCAAAAAAGGCAAAAATGCTACTCATCACTCATTTTTGTTTTTGAAAACATAGTTGTTTTTCATAAACATGTTATCTATGTTAATACGTAATGAATAGACTTCCTATGATTCTCTTAAAATGAATTATTTTAAAATGTCTCAACTTTAATTTTTAGCATGATAAATATTGATAGCCCTCAACATTATTAAAGCTTTTGGGAATCTTCAATCATTTTTAAAGCTATAAACAGGTCTCCAGATCAAAAACCTTGAAAACTGTTGCAATACATAATAAGATTAATTTGGCTTTCATTGCTATTCTTTGATCTTTAAGACTCACTCTTGGTGACAGTTTTTTAAAATTGGACCTAGGGAGGAAAAGAGAGGACTATTACTATCACCGAATACATTTCTTTTTCTTTCTTTCTTTCTTTAAATGGATTTGATGGCGGAGGAGAAAAGAGGTGAGGCAGTTGCCTTCTCATCTGATCTCCCACTGGAGAAGAAGAAAGCCACACCCCAAATCTGTCCAACCCGAGTCTTCCCAGGAGCCCTGGAAGCAGCTGGCCACCAGCCTCACCCTCTTGGGGCCGAAGAGATTGTGGTAGAGCGTCCGGAAGCGCTTGCGCGTGTAGTTGCAGCGGTAAGCGCCACCCATTAGGTACTCGATCACCAGGCCAATGTCGATGAGGCTGATTCTGTAGTCTGGGGGCAAGTTCCCCTATCAAGGAAGAACAAAACAAACAAACATCCAAAAGACAGCGTGATTTACTAGGGATTCTATTCCATGTGTTCCGTAACTATTTTAGAGTAAACAAAAAAATATTAAAAAAAAAACAAAAACATATGAATGTATTATTATGCTGGTTAATTAATTCACCTTAAAATAGATCCAACCGAAACCTGGATATTCTCGCTTGGAAAGAAGACATAAGTTAAATAAGAAGATGCAGTAATCGTCGGCAATAACAGAAAATCAAAATACTTATTCAAGTCTTCAGCTGAGTGAGAGAAAAAAACACCAGTGTAGCAGAAAGAAACACAAGGCTAGACAAGGCAAATGCTATCGCTCCCAGACACTTGGAATTTGGTTCCCTAGATGTTACCCTCGCTGCTTGGCCTCTGACCCAGGCCTGTTACCACCCTCTTGCTGGTCATTTATTTCTTCCCACTCACTAAATGAAGACTCCTTCCAGAAGGTATTGCTATTACCAGGGCTTGCATTAGAGCTCAGGCCTCCTTTAGTCGCAGACTTCTATTACCAATGAACATCTGGTACCCTTGTCATAAAAGGAGAGCAGGATGGATGTCAGAATGAAGCCATTTTGAACATCCCCTATGTTGAAGGTGAAAGCAAGGAAGAATAGCTTTCTATTTTTAATTGTTTTCTTTATCTTTGTATTCCCAGTGCCTGGTGTATGGTAGGCATTCAAAATACTTCGTGAGACTGTTGTTGAAAATGTGAATGAGTAAAACAGTGAAATGAACTGATCTGGAATTCCATCTTTCTTGGAATTCCAACCTCTGTTGGAAGATGGTCTCATCAAACTAACTGAATTGTCAAACGAAGCTATCCTCCGGCTATCAAGAAAGATCAACAGTCAGACTTCTTTATGCAAAGCATGGCAAAATATAGAAAAAAAAAATAAGTAAACTTAGAGGAGGTTTTATTTGAAGAGGGTAACTTTTCAGGTATTGCCCTTCCTGTAAACATTAAACTGAGGTTGAAAATATTATCCTTGCCATGATTTTTCTCCATTATTTTGGGACAGGTTGATGAGGCCACAGTTTCTGTATGGTCTGGCTCTACCAGATGCTGAAGCAATCCTGGTTTTTCTAAAACAGAAGAACCCCAGAGCCTGACACACCAGTGTCCACTCATCTCCCATGCATTTGGTTCCTGTAAGGCTGACCTCTTGAGAAGGCCTGCCGCATCTGTGTTATTTTCCTTGGCACTGTGAAGCAGGCAGGGTGAGGAACACTTGCTATGAGTCAACTGCCCTGGACCTCTGTCTGTCCTTAACAAATCAGCCATTTGACCTCAGTGCCTCAGTTTTGTTTCTAGTAAAAGGGGTTGAACTTCATTGCCTCTATGGTCTGTAATGTGCTAGGTTTCAAAAAAAAAAAAAAAAAAAAAAAATCCCCAAAAGATTTATTGTGCCGGTGTTGAGAGGCAGTCATAGCAAGTCTACAAATTTGTGTCTATTTTTAATCTTGCAACAATTTTTAAATTTGAAACATGGGTAAATACTGAGTCTAACATATATATATATATATATATATATATATATATATATATATATTTTTTTTTTTTTTTAAAGAAATCTATATGTAAACATTAGTTTGAATTCTTAGAACAAGAACCAATATTGCCTGAAGGCCAGTATTGAATGGCAACATTTATACATTTGAGGTGTTTGTAAGAGTGAAGGTTGTCAGGAAATTGTAATGGTAAAATTTAAAAAAAAAAAACAAAATTAAGAGGGATGAACAAAACAATTTTTTGCAAATGACTTTATTCATAAAAGGCTCTTAGCTTTATAGACTGCCAAAGAAGATGAGGAAATTTTTATTTTTTAGACACTTTTCATATAAAGCTTGATTCTTTCGGAGTGATGTATGATCTGGTCTGAAGCAGAAGAAAGGATTCAGAGACTATCCAGGGTTCTACCCAACTTCAATGAAGACCAGGAAAAACAAACAAAAAAAAGTGTCTGTATTCCGTTTGACCACAGGGTGGCGATGTTCACCTAACCAAAGCCAGTGAGGGTTCCTTTCTCACCAGCATTTGCCTGCCTGCTGATTTGTGTAATCAGATATAAAAGGATACAGAGCAGGTTGGAGGATGTGCGTGGGTAAGGAGCGAGTCAGATGTTTTTGTAGTGATATCTGGAGGAGTGAAAGCTTACTTTACCAGGAAATGTGTTTGAAGGCAGTCTGGAAGACTGACTGCTGCTGGTCTTTTTCCCCAGAGGCTTTTGGAAGCAGAGAATTGAAGGGAAAGTAGTTTTGTAATTTTTACTCGGAGGAATGGAGACCTTTTGAGGAAGATGAAATAGAGTTCATAAAATGAATGAAATTGCAATAACTGTGTCCTGGGTGAACCCTGAAGGGGATGGCAGCATTGGTGCATGTCTGAGCCAATGGCCTTGGCTACTTGGGACTTGCAGATGCAACAGATGTGCAGAGAACAGTCAGTAATATGACCCTACAGTGAAAACAGCACTGAGCTGGACAGTGGGCCTGGTCAGATGACACCCTTTCTCTCTGTACCTCAGTTTCCTCTGCGAAACAGGCAGCTTGAACACAGTTACTTCTAAGGTCTTGTCTATTTCTAAAGGTCCAATTGTCTGACTTGGCAGACCTGGCAGGCTGCTCTTACATCTTCACTGCCGGGTCATTGGGCAAAGACTCTTGTCCCCGAGCTTTCAGGGTTGATGTAGTTTCCATGAATCTGCTGAGTTTTGATTAGCGGAGCTGGGGACTTACAGACAAGGAATGGTGAAGGGACGGATGGGGATGGGGCTGTGTTTATCACACCCACCTCCTCTGGAAAAAGCAGAGAAATGGAATGGCCCCTCATGTGCCACAGGTAATGTCCAAAAACCTTCTGGAGGAGTCTTCCTTTACTCGGGTCCTTTTCGAATGGAGAACCAGCAATGACACTGGTGTACCAGCTACTCTTTCTGCCTGCTGTTTCTGTTATGTCCCCTCCCCTTTTTGGTAATTACTTTGGTAACTGGTAGCTCCTGAACACTTATTTCTCATTTCATGCCTTAGCCCATGGCAAGCCACATGATTTCAATAATTTGATCCACAGTATAAAACAGAGAAGCTTGGGTCTAGGGATAGGTACAACTTGAGAACTTGAAAATGTCGCCTCATTTTTTCATATGCACTTCTACTCTGAAGCTGTTTTAATCCATGCCAGATCCAAGGAGAACTATTAATTAAAAGAATAGTTTAAATTCACTTAGATCTGCTCTTCTAAAGGCACTCTATTTTTCAGATGTCAGCATATGATATCACTGTCAGATTTCAACTGCTTACGAGACATGCTTTTTTTCTTGGAAACTTATAACAAGTTCTCAAAACAGGATTGTTTCCTTCTAATGCATGTTAGGTCTAAGTGACAGCTGGTTGTCAGGGTTACCAAGGAAGAGTGGGGAAAAGGCTTTTCTGGCGAAAGTTTACAAAAAAGGAGGATAATATTCCTCCAGTGTTTGGCATGGTAATAGACAGGGCAACTAATCTTATTAAAAATAAGAGCGCTTTCGTAAATTTACATGAATTTAGCAAGTGGGATTATAAAATGTCCTTTCTTCACCCAAAGTGTGTCTGAAATGCTCTTCTTCTTCATTCTGTAAAGTTCTGAGTCTTGAGTCCCCTGTGTATGAATTTTAAACTATCATCATTTCACTACTTCTATACAAAACTTAAATACCATACTCCTTTGGTGAGGAGGGATAGTATAGGTAATCTGAAGCATTAGCGCATTTAATTGTAACTACTGCTTTAAAACATACAGAGGCACAAATTGAGCAGACAGTTAGCTACTAAAATGGCGAGTTAGATTTAATGGAAAAGCAGACGGACTCAGGCCACTCTGGTTTAATAAGAGAGCGTTGGTACAAACAATGGATTTATGCATGAAGACATTTCAGGGGATTGGGTCAGCTTCTATCATTTTAAATTTCTGATTGATGCTGAACAGGAACACTTTACTTCATTGCTCCGAGATTGTTCCCTTGATATAAATAATTTGAGGTTTTGAAACTAGCTTGAGAGGAATTTTCCACCTTCCCTTTGTAAGGGTTACTACATTTCATTTACAGACATAGTATTAAACTATGTTTAAGGTCCAGAACTGTGTTCATAACTTATGAACAGCATTTTGTACCAGGGTTTATCACTGATTAATTTTTTTTTTTTGCCACAGATTAAATCAGTTAATAGGTACATAAAGTCCTATAACAATAAAGCACAAAGTACATGCTAATTATTATGTTCCTTAATTTTGACAATTGCTTCAACAGTTCAAGATTTTTTTTTTTAATAATTTAAACTTAGTTTTTGCAGACTTTGAGTATCTTAAAGTCTTAAATTGCTGGAAGTCTTCTGGAACCACCTGAGGAAAATGTGCACCAATATTAATTGTTCTATCATTCACTTCTTAAAAAACACACAAACAACCCCCTTAATTTTCAGCTTCCCTTTTCCATGTAACATAAAATGCAGACACTTCCAGCTCCTTTGGCTTTCATTGTTATTCTCTCCTGCTCTCCAATAGTCAGATGCTCATTTTAATCACAGAAATAGGGCCTGCATTTCCTGCTCCTATTCCCAGAGGAAGAAACTAAACATAGCCTTTCTGTTTCTCCCCACCTTCTTGCCAGTCTCCATTCCCAGGTTAAAAAGATAAATTGTTCCTAAGCCAGGTCAATACTACCCTGGGTGATCTGTTATCATCTTTTTCCCAGTTACCAAATTAGTAAGTAAATGAATTCTTATGTAAGCATATTCTTAGTTTAGTATTTGGCTAACACTTAAAGTAAAAAAAATAAAACTGCTCCTCATACTCCTTCCTTCCAAATTCCGTTGTTTCTTGTTATTATTTTTGAGGTACATCTTTAGCTGAGAAGTTTACAAAAGCCCCACTACCTTAACATTTTCTACATGCCTCTTATTTACTTCAAGTGACGTGAACAAATGCAAGAGGCAGCTAATGGGGTTTCAGAAAAGAGAAAATGATGTTGTCAAGCAGCGCCTGGCAAGAAAGAAAACCTCTGAGGAGGGGTTCTGATCAGTTGTACTCAGTAAAATCTAATTACAAAGTTCCTTTGAAAATCTTGCAAGACGTGAAGAAGCTGAGCGATGGAGGTGGGTGAGGGACTTTGTCTGAAGGTCTGGATGGGCCAAAGGCTGGGACTGAGGAACAAAGCCTCCGTTGTCACCTCAGGGAGCCCTGCCATTCATTCAGCCACACAGGGTAGCTTGAGGTGAGGGTGATAATACCTTATTATTGCAGAAAAATCTCAAGGCATTTTATTGAATGTGAGCGACAAGTATCTTGGCAAAAACAAACAAACAAACAAAACTTCAGGTGTGTACATATTCTGTGTTACTGCCCCTGTTTAGTTTTCAGAAGAAACAAAACAAAATGGGAAGGCCTGAGAAAAAGAGAATTAGGATTGTGGAGGGCAACTGTGCTTATGGGGTGGACCAGGGAAAGAAGTGATTTTGGTTAAATGGTTGTTGGGTCCAACTGGTTAATAGGTATATTATAAGCAGACCCAGGGCCTTTGCTTGTCCTTTTGAAGGAAAACAACAAAGAAGCTACAGGACACTTAAGGGTCAGTTCTAACCAACAAATTCCAATGACATGAAGGAATTGGATTCTACTCGTGACCTTACTTTGTAGCTTTCTCTGAGTATGGCTTAGGGAATTTGGTGAGGAATTGCTACAAATTGGTAGGTGGGTATACTTATGTGTGTGTGTGTGTGCCCATGTGTATGGGGTGGGGGAAGTGTCATCACCTATTTTGTCCAATGGAGTTAAAACTTTGCTGTCTGGGAAGGCTCAGACCAAAGCCACCTCGGGAAGAGGCGGTACAGGGCAAAATAGCAGCACTTGGTTAAGTTTCAAAACAACTTCCCTGTGACTCACTCTTCTCATTTATACATGGGAATAATACAGCCCAATAACAAAATAATAATACAAAATAATACTTCTCCTTCATAGAACTGTTGTAAAGATGAAATGAGCTAAAGTGCAGAGAAAGTTTTGATTAGTGTCACATACCAGGTCATCACTAGATATCAGGTATTATTATTTTATTATTAATCAAAGGCTCTGAGTTCTAATCCTAGCTCTCCATGAACCACTGAATATAGTTCTCACCTCACATTTCTGCCTCTTCATCTTTAAAATGGGACTACATCTACTTGATTCAAATCTACTAGCTTTCTTCCTCCCTTCAAAATTTTAGATAATGATTGTGAAAAAATATACAGAAAAGAATAAAGTATTAGAAAAACTGTCCACATACATGTACTTCAGTCTCTGTTTCTCTGAAACTTTTTGAGTTATCCTTCCTATGCTCTGTATAGTGCGGATGTGACAACGTATATGTTGATATGTTGCATCAGGGGCTAGTGAATGTAGATACCTCCTGCGGTCAGTTGGACAGCGTGGAAAATAGTGAGGGGCATGTGGAAAAATACAGGTAACGGCATAAATCCACAGAGCATGGGAAAAATGTCTAGAGCTCCACCATCCAAAAGCACTATGTCCAATGAAAGCATCTAGAACACGGAGATTGGAGGTAAACCACAGCTGCGCCATAAGCTGAGATGTCATAGTTAAGACACACACGCGCCCGCGCACGCGCACACACACACACGCTGTATCCTGAAATGAGGGAGTCTGTCCGGGACAAGAATATTCTGGCAGCTCATGCAATGAGAAACAGAGGCGCTTTCTAATCGCGGGAAGCAGCCAAGACGGCCTCCGACATGCAGTCGAGAGGGTTCTTACCTTTTTGACATCCCTGACCAAGTGGTACAATGTGTTTGAGGGCCCATGTCTCTGAAAACAATAAAGAAGAATCAAATGGTTTTGCTAGCCAGGCTCTTGTTGGCGAGGCTAGAAGGATCTGGAAGGAAGGGTCTGGCTGGCGAGGGACAGTTGTTACGATGAACCTTGTTGTAGTTGCTCAGTTGTACCTGCCCTTTCTAGAGAAACACACTGGAGGATTTTGGATTGTGGTTCCTGAAGAGAAAGCACCTGAAGCTCCAGGTTCAAACTTTATAAAGGATTGCTACTGTGAAGGGGATTGCTTTATTTTTTCAGGCAGTTCATTTTTAATGTGTAGAAATACAACTGATGTTTATACACTGATTTTGCAGCTGACTCTACTGAATTAATTGATTAGTTCTAACAGTTTTTTGATGGAGTTTAGAATTTTCTTATAGATTATGTTATTAGAAAACAGACAATTTTACTTCTTCCTTTCCTATTTGAATGCCTTTTATATCTTTTTCTTGCTGAATTGCTCTATCTATGACTTCCAGTTACTATGTTGAATAGGGCTGGTGAGGGTGGGCACCAGTGTTTTGTCTCTGATCTCAGAGAGAATACCTTCAGCCCTTCACTATTGATATCATGTGAGCTGTGGGTTTGCCATGTGTAGCCTTGAACTATGTTGAGGTATGTTCCTTCTAAATGCAATTTGTTGGGAGTTTTTTTTTTTTTTCCATGAAAAGATGCTATATTTTGTCAAATATGTCTTCTGTTTTTATTGATATGATCATATGATTTTACCTTTCATTCAATTAATGCGATAACACTTATTGATTTGCATACATTGAACCATCCTTGTATCTAGGAATGACTCTTACCTGATTATGGTGTATAATCTTGTGAATGTGCTATTGAGTTTGGTTTGCTAGTATTATGTCAAGAATTTTTGTATGTATATCTACCATGGATATTGGCTTATATCCATGTGTTTTTTGTGTATATAGTGTTTTTTTGTAGTGTCCTTATCTAGCTTTGCTTTGGTATGAAGGTAATGCTGGCCTCATAAAATAATTTTGAGAGTGTTTTCTCCAATTTTTTTTAAGAGCTGGAAAAAAATGGGGCTAATTCTTTAAGCATTTTGCAAAATTTGCCTGTGAAGCCACCTTGCCCTGGGCTTTTCTTTGTTGTGAGGTTTTTGATTTATTAATTCAATCTCCTTACTTGTTATTAATCTATTCAATTTTTGAATTTCTTTATGATTTAGATTTCGTAGATTTATGGATCTAGGAACATATCTATTTTTCCTATGGCTTATTGTTGATCTTTTTGTAGGGATGGGAGGTTGGGCATCCTACTCTACAATTCTGGTCTGTTATCCTTACTGAAAGTCTCAGTATGCTGACCCTCAACCCTTTAAAAAAATCTGCAGAGAAAACAGAAAACTAGAATCACTCTGATAACCTGATCTCTACTTCCATCAGTGGGAATAAGATAAAGCCAGGGTGGTACCATCTAATACCTAAAGCCAGTTCAGGATGAGTCAATGAGCTTCATCTCATTAGTACTGTAGGTGGTGGGATAGAGAAGCATTGTGACAAATGAAGGGAAGAAGAATCTCTAAGATAAGCTTTGGTTCAGTAGTTGCTTATTTCTTTACTTAGGAGATTTGTGACCTTGAATAAAGCAATTCACTTTTTGGCCCCAGTTTCTCATCTGTGAAATAGGGGAATGCAGCATCTACATTTAAAATTTCACTGGGTTTTAGTGAGTATCAGCTCAGAACCAATGTACTTAATTCACTGAATACTCCCCCAAAACTTTCAAAATACTTTTTCTTATGATTACTCCTTGGTCTCCCTAGTGAATGAGTTTAAAAAATTATTACACCGGCCTGCAAACACAAAGGTTGATGGTTTGATTCCCCAGCCAGGGCACATAACCAGGTTGCAAGCCAGGTACCCAGCCAGATCTATAGCTGGAGGCAGGTGAAAGGCAACCTTACATCGATATTTCTCTCCCTCTCTGCCTCTCTTCCTTTCCCTCTCTCTAAAAATAATAAATAAAAAATCTTTAAAAAATTATGACAAAACAACAAAAAGTACTTTTGAGTAACCCCAAACAAGAGGTTTTTTTCGATTTTATTCCATTACAGTGGAAAAGGAATTAACTTCATAGTTCTGAGGATAACAAGATGGTGCAGGATAATTAATTTGCCTCCTTTGATGCTTGGAAGTTAAATCAATCCTCCTCTGCTGATGGCCTCAGACATTCTCTGGGCTTATACATCAACTGTGTTCTAATTCCTATTATCTTGGTGATTTGGTATAAGAATCTGAGAATGTTACCTTTTGGTGATCACATAACTTTCCGCTCTAGATGCTGACAACTGAGCAGTTAAAACAAGTGGAATCTCAGTGACTTGGTGTTTCTTGTCTACACAGGTGTAAGGGAGTAGTTTGAAAAATGGTCCATGCATTTGGAGGGCAGGGAGGAGATTCACAGGCATGTAGGGTAACAGGAGAAGGTAAAACAAACAAACAAACAAAAAAATGTAGAGAAAATAAAAAGTGCCTTAGCTTGGTCCTACCGTATTGTACAATTCCTCTAGTCTGGAGATGGTGAGAAAACGGTGCATGCTTACTCCATTCTCTATGAGTAATTTCACAAAATCCACTCTGTCCAGAACTAGGGCATCCAGCATGGCTTGTTCCAAAGATCCCACCTGTAAATCAAGTCACCGAGTTAGTCTGCTCTGGGTTCTAGAAATGCAGTTCTTGGGTGTTCATCAGAATAGTTTAAAAATAGATGTCTTTGACATCTGGTAAACCTTCAACACTCCAAGAACATGCTAGCAGGACTGTTCCCAACTCCACTTTTGGCACAGCTACAATCTCTCCTGTGTTTTGGGGCCTGCCTCTGCAGAGAGGATTCAAGGCTTTATAGTTGCTAAAGTTATTTCCCCCTTGAACCTAGTTCTCTCTGTCTCTCTTTTCCTTTGTCTCTGTCTCTCTCTGATTCTGAGAAGGCACAAGTCTTTTTCTTTCCCAACTCACTGACCAAACTTCTGCAACACCAGTGAAGTGCTGTAGTGGGCACTTTGCTGTCTTAGCTTTCATCTTCCCGAGGCTCTGAATTAGACCTTGGCTGGCATGAGAAGAGAGACCCTAGTAAACAGAACAAAAAGTGGGCTGTTCTATTTTTTTAGTTAAGAGATACCACCTTGCCTTTGTCTCACCCATTTCCACCTGAAGACACAGCAACTATTTAGGTCCTCTGGCCTGTTTACTAGGGTTTTATTTAATGCCTTTTACAAAATTTTCCGTTTCCAGACTCCTTGGCTGATCTTTCCACACCAGCAAGGCACTAGCGACACTAAATAAGGACAATGGCTCAACCCCAGGCAGAAACACTCTGGGGAAAGAAAGGGTTAAGAAAGCCCTGAACAGTAGTAATTCTGGGCACAGAAATCCAGTTTCAGGCTACTGGTTACCTCCAGGGGATATGTGCATACATCACCTAATGGCCAATTTTCCAAGTTTTTATTTTTGGTAGAGTCAATTGAGGAAAACAAACAAGAACAGTTATATAAAGCTTTGGTTCTGTGCTGTTCTTGGGAATAGGAAAGACCTGCGCTCAGCACCAGGACCAGATGGCACCTGCCTGGGGAAGCCTGCTAATTCTGTTTCCACCCGAGCTGCTGCGACCCAGCCACACACAGCACTGCCGCCAAGGCTTAGAAGCAGCCAAGTCAAAGCCAACCGGAGCAAATTGCTAATTCCCATCCCTCCTTCATTTTAACTCTTACAACTTTGTATCACACATGTTTTTGCAGACATTTAAAAGAAGTGCCATCATTTGCGGCTGAAAATTGCTATTGAAGGCTAACTAGAGAGATGGAACTGCTTGGAACGTTTCGAGTTGTGCTTAGTCACATGTTCCACCAGGTGGCAGTGATTTCCTAAATTATTCCCATCTGAAAGGAAAGGCGTTTCAGAGTGGCTCTCAGAGGCTCCTTCTTGAAAGATGTTTTAAATTATATTTTATTGTTTATGCTATTACAGTTGTCCCAGGTTTTCCCCCTTTATCCCCTTATCCCCAGCCATCCTCTCCACCCCCTCCAGCAATCCCCACACTGCTATGTCCACGTGTCCTGCATATATGTTCTTGGGCTATTCTATTTCTTATACTGTCATCTCCATGCCTATTCTGTAACTACCAATTGTACTTCTTAACCCATTCACCTTTTTCACCCATCCCCCCCACCCCCCCCATCTGGCCACCATCAAAACATTTTCTTTATCTATGATTCTGTTTCTGTTCTGCTTGTTTGCTTTTTAGATTCAATTGTTGACAGATAGTATTTACTGCCATCTTATTGTTCATATTTTGGCCCTTCTTGTTATTATTAAAGAAAACCCTTTAACATTTCACATCAATACCCTTGCCTAAGCAAGCGGGCTTTTCAGGGGTGACAATGTATACTCTACCGGCCACTGTTGCCCATAAATAAAAATCTGGCTGCGAGCGATGTCGACTCTGTTCCATGCTAAGGCCAAGCTCAGCTGGTCTGGGGCAGAGGCATTGGCTCCTGTATACATGGAAGAGAAAAGAGTGGGATAGAGAAAACAATGAATTATACCAAGAAAACCCACTCCATCCTTTTGGCATCAGTACTCCACTACTTAAAAAGTAGACTCAGTTGTACAGTAGGGTTTCTCCAACTTGGCACTATAGGCATTTTGGGCAGGATAATCCTCTAGCTAAGGACCTAGCTGGAGACCTGGCTTGCAGGTGTTCTGTGCCCTGACTGGGAATCGAACCAGCGACCTTTGGGTTTGCAGGCTCGCACTGAGCCACACCAGCCAGGGGCTATTTTTTATTTATTTTTTCTAATTTGGTATAGTTGGTATACAGTATTATATTAGTTTCAGGTGTACAAGGTAGTGATTTGACATTTTTATACCTTATAATGTGATTGCCCCACAAATTCTAGTAACCATCTGTTACCATGCAAATCTCTCATAATATTATCTCTCACAATAGTATTATGCTTTATTTTTTCACTCCTCCCCCAACCCTCACCCCTGGTAATCATCACTTTGGTTTCTGTTTCTATGAGTCTATTTTTGTTTCGTTTTGTTTCTGATTCCACATATAAGCAAAACCATTTGGTATTTGTCTTTTTCTGACTGACTTAGTTCACATAATATAATACCCTCTAGGTCCATCCATGCTGTCACAAATGGCAAAATTTCATTCCTTTTTATTGCTGCATAATATTTCACTGTATATGTGCATTGCATCTTCTTTCTCCATTCATCTAGGTTGCATCCATAGTCTGGCTGTTGTAAATAATGCTGCAATGAACATAGGGGTGCATCTATCTTTTTAAATTAATATTTCATTTTTTTGATAAGTACCCAGAAGTGGAATTCCTGGAATGTGTGGTAGGTCTCCTTTTAGTTTTTTTGAGGAATCTTCATACTGTTTTCCATAATGGTTGCACCAATTTACATTCCCACCAATGGTGCGCAAGGGTTTCCTTTACTTCACATCCTCCCCAACACTTGGCTATTTGTTGACTTTTTGATAATAAATTGATAATAACCATTCTCAAGCAGCATTTCTGATTCTATTGTACACGCAGGTTGGGTTCAGTATAAACCACATATTTGTAGTAAATTAATTAATGGTTAAAATGTTGAATATTAATTCAATTTACACAGGGATTTTTCCATAGAAATGTATTTCTTCTCTCTTCAGATAACAATAAGAACTGCAAACTCAGACCAGGGTGACTGATGTAAGCAAGTGTTAATGTATTAAATGCTTTGAACAAATGAACCAACTATGAGGTGCCATTATTACCATTTTACAGATGAAAAAACTGAGGCACAAAATCATGTCCAAGGTGAAGTAGCTAGGAAGTGCCAGAAATGAGATTTGAACCTATGTAGTCTGGCTTCAGAGCAGATATGTTTTTGATTCATAGAAACTTAGAAAATTCTACTGAACACATGATACTTCCCACACAAAATGAATTAGGGAAAATGGGCCTTTCTGTCCTCTATCACAAAACAATCTATGCTGCATTAATGGAAAAAAGCCAGAATATTCTCTAATGTTGTATGATTAGGGCCAAAATTGGTAAAATGTTACCTAAAATGAACATATCAGCTCCTCTGATTAAAAAAAGTTTTTTTATTAGTGAAGCCATTTGGCCTTGGATATACACTTATTTATCCAGTTTTATTGAGATATAATTGACATATAATATTATATTAGTATTATTTGTACAACATGATGTATAGATTATGAAATAATTACCACGATAAATTTTGTCACACATAGTTACAGATTTTTTCTTGGGATGAGAATGGTTAAGAGCCACTGTTTTAACAACCTTCAGATATACAATAGAATGTTATTTACAATAGTCACCATGCTGTTGACTACATCTTCAGGACTTGTTGATCTTATAATTGCATTTGTATCTTTTGGTCACTTTCAATCATTTATCGGCCCACCCCTGCCCCTGCCTTGCTGAAATCTTGATGTATATTGCCCCTGGTGTTGAGAAAGGGGACTAGGAGAAGCTTTAAGGAAAAGAGCTGGGTCCCCAGATGGTCTCATTTACTCAACAGACTTTTACTAAACTCTAATTCTCTGCCAGCCACTGGGGAAACAAAGTTGGACCAAAGTTTAATACAATATACATATGTTTATTGTTACTGTTTTCCTCTACTGAGTCCTCCTTTAGGTTCTATTATTGAGTCTCTGTATGTATGAAGTTATTTAAAGGCTAACAGTCTATGTCAGTTTATAAAGTGACTCACAATTATTTCCTTTGGAACAGCAAAGATTGGGTCCTAACTGGGCTCTGTCCACTCCACCCTGCCACTCTTGTTCATGTTGATCAATCCATATCTATTGCCACCTCTCCCTGATAGTCATAAATCAAAATTCTCCATTTTAAAGTCATGCTGTGAAAATGAATACTGATAAGACAGTGACTTAGGTGATATTTATTTTATAACATATTTTCTTTCACAAAATACTTCTTCCTTCCTTCTTTCCTTCTTTCCTTCTTTCCTTCCTTCCCTCCCTCCCTCCTTCCTTCCTTCCTTTCTCTGTCATTCCATAAATTCTCAGCTGATATGTTCACTGACTTTAGACAGAGGGGAAGAGAGGGAGAGATAGATAGATAGATAAGATAGATTGAGAGAGACATTGATTTAAGAGATAAACATTGATCAACTGTCTCCCATACATGCCCCAACCAGGGATCGAACCCGCAACTTGGGTGTATGCCTTGGCTGAAATGAACCTGCAAGTTTATTCTGGAGTGTGTATGGGGTGATGCTCTAACTGAGCCACCTGGCCAGCACAGCGTTTCTCATTCTTAATTAGGGATTTATAAATGCATCTAACATATGATGCAATGCAAAATATAAAATTTGTAAATATACTTTAAGGAAATTATTGATTGGAAAAAATGTTAGGCACTTGTGTGGGTGGAATAAACCCTCTTTGGACATTCTTGTCTTCTGTTTATTTGGAGACTCTGAATTCCAGTACTAATATGATTTTAAAAAGGTATCTTCTTAAGTTTAAATTCTTCTGAACAAATAATTGATGTTTTACTTATTTTCTATTTCTGTACACTGTTGATTTGATATAATACGCTTGGCATTCTGAAATGCAAAGGTGCATTAAAAATTTCCCCTAAACCCAGGAGTCTCTTTCATGGGTGTCTTTTTACCAGTTTGTTGACATTTTTTACATTATGGCATATTATGGTACATACTTCTATCATATATAGTAACACATAAGAGGTTGTTTATTCCTGGTATTAAGAATGACACACCCTGGCCCCCTGGAGAACTGAATGAGATACCAGCCAGATGGCAGCTGCCTGGCTCAATTCTGATCCATGTCAGGTTGGCCTTTCCCGGAGGGAAGATGTGTGGTGAGTATAAAGAGGGACTGTAACAACTTCTGGGGGTAGAAGAGAAGGGCAGGAGCCTACTTATTACCTGTGGGGGATTAAGAGATTTACTTATCCTCTCCAAGATTTAGTTTCTTCATGTGTAAAACAAGATCAATAATATCTCCCTTAAGGGATTGCTTTGGAGGTTAAATAGAATAACAGATGGGAAAATTGCTATGTTAAATTAAAGCACGGTGCAACTATTTTTAGTGTTTTACATGTTCCCAACAATAAATGTACCCAACTAGTAGTACCAATTTAATAAATTTATCAGGTTAATAATGCCACCACCATGCACACGCTCCTGGATGGAGAACAATTACTCGCCAGGCTATTATTACAGTTTCTGCAGTGGTCGATGTGAATGATTAGGTGTCATTGAATTTTCATGAAAGGGATGCTTACTGTACAGTGAAACAGTAATTCTCGGAATGAAGTCCTGACAGGGCTTATTCACATGTCAGCATTGCCAATGGGCGTTAGGAGGAATTCTCTGACACAGCTTGGGGAGTCGATCAGATGCTACCTTCTATTGAAGATATTTATTTCTTTAGACACTCCCTTAGGTGAGCTGCAGCTTGCTGGTGCTCAGATACAAATAAGAAGAGGTAAACTTGTGATGAAAAAGTCTCAGTTTCGATATAAGCACTCTGCTTTGATGATAAGAATGGATTGTTTCCTAGGAACATACATCGAGAAGACTGATTACGTCTTTACACTGAGGCAGTCCAGGCAAGGGCCACTGGGTGTCTTCCCAGGAGCCATAACCACCCTCAGTGAGGAGAGTGCAACCGGCCCCTCCTCAGTGGTGAAACGGGGCACAGCGCCGCTGCTCCTGGGCATGGCACCTGCTGCACTTCCCCTGGCCTGTCAGAGGTGGCCAAGGGCTTCACAGGGGTTAAAGGCTGTTCCTCTTCTTGCTCTGCATCCCACCTGGAGTGACAGCTGGACCCTTTCTCTCATGGGTCCTTACACTTCCTCACCCTTGTGTTTCAGGGAGGCAGGTGGTGGGGATTAAGCCTTGTTTTGCTCTACTCTTATTTATTGGGTCTGAGTGTGGTGTGTAAGGTCTCACTCACGTTGAAAAACTGTTCTTAGTTTCATTTTCAGAGCTAGGATATGAGACTTTTATGGACTAACACTCTACAAAGACCTTGCCAAGTCAGGCTGTCTGTGTGATATTTACTAAGGGTTGTGCAGTGAATATTGCCACTATTTCCTCATGCCCTAATAACATATGCAAGCTGGGAGGACAAGTGAAATTATATGGTTTATGATTAATAACATTATGCAGCACTGTGCTATTTCCTTGTTTTCACTGACCTATCTAAATGGACGAGATTTCTTGTGTCCTTTCTGCAATAAAAATGCCAATACTTCACAAAAGTTTCCTACTGGCATGTCAGAAAAACAATATAAAAGCATTTCTTTATTATGCACAATATGCAAAACTGAGAAACATTATCAACATAAGACAGAGGGCATAGAAGAACTAAACTGCTTTATTGGATTATTCTGCTTGCTTATGATATGACAAATAGAAATTCATTTACATAGCTGGGTAATTAAAA
Organism: Noctilio leporinus; assembly: GCA_004026585.1. Classification (NCBI taxonomy): domain Eukaryota; kingdom Metazoa; phylum Chordata; class Mammalia; order Chiroptera; family Noctilionidae; genus Noctilio; species Noctilio leporinus. Next base: position 266,951 of record PVIW01000208.1, on the reverse strand, counting down.
TAATTGCATTCTTCATATTGTGATTTTTATCCAGATTCTATAGAAATATATGCTCGGGAGTTCTGGGACATTTTCTGAAATTATTGCATTCTGGTGATTTCCTAATTTCTGTTCTTTTTCTTCTACTCATTGTTTGTTTGAAAACTAGATAATCCAGGGACCATTTTGTATGTTCTTTTTACTAAAGTTATGCACGCACAGAGATTTGTTACAAAAATCCCAAGTCTCATCATCCCAATCCTCTTCCTCCATAGGTAGCCACACATCTTTAGTAGCTGATTACTTTAGTTCTCTGTGGGCTGCTCTTCAAACAGCACTTTCAAGGGAGATCAATCCACCCCCCCCCCCCCCCCCCATATTCGCACCCTTGGGATAGCCCCTCTCGCATTGAATATGGGCTGGTCTTCTGACTCACTTTACAATAGAAGTGACACTATGCCAATTATAGACCTAAGCCTTAGGGAGGTTCTGCTTTTGTCTCCTACACCTGGTGCAGAACTGCCACCTTGATCCTCTCTTTCTTCATCATCCAGGGATTTCCAACACCTCTCTCCTAATGTGGAGCTCCTGCTTCCTATGCTCCATGTTTTTTTGTTTTATTTAGTTTCCTCTTTCATTTTGGTGCAGCACATGCTCCAGTAATTTCCAAAGAAGTGGTTCATGGGAATTGACAACTCATACCTGACAATGCCTTTATTCTACCTTCACAAGTGCCTGGTAGATTAGATAAAGAACTGTAGATTGCAAATAAATGTTCTTCAAAATTTTAGGGCATTGCAAAATAGCTTTCTGCATTGTTGTTTACAAGTGTAAAACATTTGGGATCCTGGTCCTTTGAATGTGACCAGCTTTTCTTGTTGGAAGCCATTAGAATATAAATTCGCATGTTTTGTAGTGTGATAACATGATTTAATATGGGTTTATGTTTACCTATTGTGCTGGACAGTCAATGGGTCCTTATAATCTGGAAACATGTAGACTGGACATTTCTGGAATTGTTGTGTTGACAATTTCTTATTCTCTTATTTTGTTTTTTGTTTTAATTGATTTTTAGGGAGAGGAGAAGGGAGAGAGAGTGAAAGAGGGAGAGAAACATCGATGTGTGAAAGAAACATCATTGGTTGCCTCTCATATGCATCCTGACCTGGACCAAATAACAATCTAGGTGTGTGCCCTGACTGGAAGTCAAACTTGTGACCTTTCAGTTTACAGAATGATGCTCTAAAGAACTGAGCCACACTGGACAGGGTATTTCCTACTTTCTGTTCACTCTTTGATTTTTCCTTTTTCTGTACTTTCTGGAAGACTTCCTCAACTTTATTTTTAATTCTTCCATTTATTTTTTTATTTGATACCTATTTTTAATTTCTAAGAACTCTCTTTAATTCTTGAACATACAATGCTTTATTTTTTTATGATTCAAATATTTAAAAAACATCTGAGGATATTAACGATAGTTTTGGTGAATGTCCTTCTTTCGTAGGTTCTCTTTGCTCCAGGTTGCACTTCTCTGTTTCTACATTTATCCTCTATGTCAGAGGGCTTTCTGATAAGTCTGGTTGCTGTTGGTCATCTGCTCAGACTTAACACAGAGCACTAAAGTGGTGACTGAAAGCCCTAAGTGCATGAGTAGAGATGATTGACTGTAGACTTCACTGTAAGTTAAACTGGTTGGGCTCCTTAGGTGTGGAATCAGTCATAACACTATCTTTAGGTCTTTTCTTATAGGAACATCACATTTTACAGAAACAGCTCTTCCAACCTCCTGTCTGGAGGATAAAAACTCCAGCTACCAGCTTGCTAGGAACCAAGTGGGAGGAAAGTGCTGGAGTCTCAGCATGCAATACATATTAATTTATTACCCCTTCTCCCCATTTTCAATACTATGTCCCAGTTCTCACCTTATACATGATATCCTCTTATCAAGATAATCAGTTTTACCCTCTTCAGACAATAAACCTTTACTTTTTGGTTGAAGAGGGCTTTGGGGATTTAGGGAGAAGACGTGGCATTCTAGCTACTTAAAAAAGACTCAACAACTTGTTTTATGTTAGCTTCCATTCATTCCTTGTTTTTGAGGTCCTGAGTACTTCAATTCAGTGTCTTTTGAGCATTTTTAAGTGTCAGTCAGCTTGATACCAGCTTAGTGTTCATTTTTTTCTCTCTCTCCTAGTCATATGGTTTCAACCTCTCTGCAAGGGAGGCTAGGATATTTAGTCTTCCAGCATGCAAGAATGCAAAATACTGTTTCTGCTCTAATGATTTTTAATAAGTAACCCTTTATTCTTGATTTAGAGGGATTCACAGGAGAATAAGTAAATTTATTTGTTCAATGAACTATATACGTATACCTGGGAGTCTATCTTTATTTTTCCCACACCAAGGAAAATTGAGTCATCATTGATTGTTCAAAATGTAAAAATTAGGGCAAGTCTTTAATATCCAGCCCTGGCCTTAGGTGCCCAGGATGCCGAACATGTGTTCTGGACTCAGATAAATTGGGCTCATGTCCAGGCACCATCAATTTCTACCTGTGTGACTCTGACCAAGATACTAGCTTCTCTGTGCCTCATTTTTCTAAATTATAAAATGCATGATACTGACAGTACTTATCCCACTTTGGTATTGTGAGGATTCAATGAATACTTCTATTAGTGTAAGTGCCATATTAAGTGTTATTGTTATGTTTTACTATTGCTGTCACAATTACTTGTATTATTAATGTAAACTACTCATTGCATAAATCATGATGCTGTCAACCTGCATGATAATATAATTTAGAAGATGCAATGATTAATAGAACAAAAGAAGCTGATTCATTGCTCTTGGGTAATCTAGGAGGACAAAGTGTGATTCCATAGCTCTACTGGGCAGTCACCAGCTGGGAGTCTCTCACAAGCTTTGGGTTTGTAATCAACTTAATGTGCAGAACAGTGAGCATGCTGGCATTGTGCCAATCCCAAGGCATGAGCAAGCAGCAGAGTGAAAGGTGTTTTGTTCAGCTTCTGTGGAACAAGGAGCCCGGGGTGACCACAGCTGTCATCAGAACTAGTTGCATGGTGCAGAGGAGGAATAATGTGCCCGGATTCCAGTTTCCTTTCAGGAGAAGCACAGAGCAGCAGAGGCATTTCTGTAGCCTAGATCTTCACAGCTCTGTTGGCTTTAAAATTCTACAACGAGACAATCTGTTGGACATGTTCATGGCTTTGGAACTCTACTAGGAATGGCCTAAGGCCCTGTTGTTCATGGTCCTTGCAAACACTTGGGCCTACTTGTGGACCCTTCCCTGCTGGTGATTGTGCCCGTGGAGCAAGGAACACTGTACTTCATTCTTTGAGAGAAACTTGAATCTCAAGTCCCACTCTCATACTTACTACTTGTATGAAAGGAGCTGAAGAAACCACTCTCTTCTATGAGTTGGCACCAGAATGCTGCTTAGAGAGGGGGCTATGTTTGTTTGCAAAATACCTAGCAGATGAGCCTTCTGGGCTGAGGCCAGAATATCAGAGAACAGAGGTGAATCACTCTGTTTGAAAGGGTTTCTTTCACTCTTAAAGAATAAACATGAGGGAGAAGCAAATGGTGGATGAAGGTGGGGAGGGGAGGCCTGTGGGGCAGTGTGACACCGGGGGAGTCATGGGTGAAGGATCTGTGGAAAGTGCCCTGTAAAAAATATCAAAGGCCAACATTAGAGATGCCTGCTGTTCAATTAGAAGTGTTTACATTATTCAGAAGTAAACCTCTCTTCCAGCCCTACCTATAGTTTTAGAGAAGTCTACTATATCCACCAAATGATTTATGTTAAGTGAATTTTATTTTCGTTTGAAACTGGAAGGGCTGAGTTTTACATTTTGACTTCTATGAGGAACAGAAATAACATACATAAGTCAGGAACCTGACAGCAGGGATGATGGAAAATTTAAGAATTTTAGGAATTTGTGGAATTCCTGGGGATGATGTAGGATCTGCATTTCTGTGAATTGCTGAGTTGAGAAGCTAGAGTGCGCATTAATGAAATTTCTAGCGGCAAGGGGGCCCCAGCTTATGTCTGAGTTATTGATGTGACTTTGGCTAGTGGTTGATTGGGCCAGGACTCCATTTCTTTCAATCAATGGATATTTGTGAATTATATTTATATCCCAACATCCAGAACTTTTTCTGTTGTTGGGATATAAAGGTGAAGAAGATATAATCCTCTTCTTTTGGAAGCATTCTAATTGTAAGGTAGAGCCTGTAACCAGTGTGTTAAGAGTTTGGAGCTTGCCTGGATATTCTTGATTTATGTCTGTAGTTTTGAGATAATTATCAATATTTCCCACTTCCATCCCTAAGAAAGCCCCAAGTTAGAGATAAATTAGCTGGTAACCATTGCATAGAGCTATAAAGATTAGAAGATGATTAAAATTTATGTGAAAATGCTTTGTGAATTGTAAAACATTATACAGAGATGAAGAGATTTAAGTTTTTTAAATTGCATTTTGTTACTAGAGACAAATAGAAATGTCTAAAATTGCTGTCTACTTTGGTCTCTGTTATCTACTTGGATTTCTAAGGAAATAAACTTGGCAGAAAATTAATTTCATTTTAAGGTAGCTTAGCACGTTCTCAACCATTTTCAAGATTAAATTCCCTTTTATGTTCTATTTTGGATCTTTATATGTATCCTTGAAATTTATTATTTTTTGGTTATTGTTTTTCAATTTGTGGGTCCTTTCAAATAGAACATTATATGATTCTGATGAGTTTTAGACATGGGGCACATGCCAGCTCGTTAAGAAGTTTTAAAGCCTACTTTAGAAAGGAATGGGTATAATAGTAGTAGCTGTTAAGTATTTATCATAGGGAAGGCATACAAAGATCTTTTCCTTTAACTGTCTCATGTGTCCCTTACATCAACTCACATGAGAGAGGTATGATTTCCTTTGCACAGAGAAGGGAACTGAGGCTTCCAGAGGTTAACTAACCTGCCTGGCTAATGTCCCAGCCAGTAAAGCACTGGGATTTACAGATATATCTAATCTGATCCCAAAGTCTGTCGATCACTTACTTATTCATGAATTCCATAAATAGTTATTGGGTACCAATAGGTGGTGCTGGTGCCCCATCTTCATTTCTAGTTTGGTGCCATCATCATCATCAATCCTCATCATCATGCCAGACCATCATTTATTAATGAGATTTTTTCCCGGTGCTGTGCTAAGTGCTTTACTTGCATTAACAATTAAAATTGTTACAGTGATTATGAGGGAGGTATGATAATTATCTCAATTTTACAAATTAGGAAACAGGGCCTCCAATCAGGCAGTAGTGGTGCTTTGAACGTGGCCATCACTCTTTCTATTACAAGGTTCTTTGCAGGGTGGTCTCACTGTGGTTAAGTACCAGACTGGGGGTGGGGGTGGGAGTGGAGGATGGGGTGAAAGGATCTTGTGGGGGAAAGCTTAGGGTAATTTGAACTTTATCCAATAATTTTTTCCCTAAAAGATAGATTTTGGTCATGGGGAAAAAGTGGCAAGAATGTTAATTGCCTTTAAAACTTTGGCAGCGATAAGCAAGTACAAACCATTATAACAGAAACATGTCAGTGATTATAATAATAATTAATGACTATGTAGTAAATAATATTAATAAAGTACATATCCAGGCCTACCTAAGGTAAACTTTATGAGTATGAGTTGGGTGAATGTCTGAACCCTGATTAGTATTCATTCAATCCAGCTCCTGTTCTTTGTCTGCTGACTGAAGAACTTATTCCTGGTCCATGGATTTTGAGGTATTCGCATTTGAGGCAAATCTGTCACTCTTTAATCTGATGTGCTGCTTTGAACACAACTGCATAGGCATGCGTAGTTTAAGTTGCTTTTGGTTTTACCAGCACCCTTTCCTCCTCCACTTTCTGGCTGCAGACAGAACCTCTTTTTGTGCTGGGAATCCATAACTTTGTGATTTGGGTGAAGCTGCTCTCATCCCTTATTTCATGGTTATAGGGATTCACCCATCTTTTTTGCCACAGGGTCTGGATTCACGGACAGGTCCTAACCCTGGACAAGCGAACCCAAGTCCTTCCTGGGACCTTTCCATTGTAATTACCAGGAGCGATGGTTCCTTTGGATTAGGCATTGCTTGCTTGATTGGTGTGAGCCTGGCACTGCTGAAGGCTGTTTTGTGGGGCAGATGCACAGACAAACATCTGAGAGATGGAGGACAAAACCTAAGGATGTCATTTGAGCCCTGATCCTACTTTGCCTGAACTCAGTTTAGATGGAGTTCCTGGTCATGTGAACCAATAAATCCATCTTGTTTACTTTTTGCTTGAACTAATTGAATTGTGTTTCTGTTGCTCGTAACTAAAACATTCCCTGGTCAATATTCCACCGGTGGTCTAATCTTGATAAATAAAATGAATATCATTTCTCACTTACTCTTGCCATTACAATTATGTGAAATCCTAGTTTCATCACTAGCAATTATGTGTGCAACCAGCACCATCTGGCAGCTGAGGGTCCTGGTAAGTGCTCAGAGAGTTTTAAGGAAGCAGATGGCCTGAGTTGTGAATCATTTGGATACCCTGGAGCCACAGTGGCCAGTGCCTGACATCTCCAGGTCAATGTAGAGCCAAGGAGTCCTGGGTCCCCTAGAGACTTGCACATGGAATATAATAAAAACATGGAAGTGAGGAGATACGGATTTAAGTTTTGGCTTTGTCACTAATTTGCCAAATAACCTCGAATGTCTTTTAGACTCTTTGGCCTGATTTTCTAGTATGTAAAATGCATCCAGCAGTAGGTGAAAAGGGTTCTTGTGGCTTCACAGTGTGATGAGGTAGTGATAGGAAGCCAGTGGCAGACACAGGAATTTGGGACCCAGGCCTGAATAACAACTGCTCATGGCCAATCTGCTCTGTGACCTTGAAGTTCAAAGACTTGATTAAAGGAATAAATGGAATCATCAGGAAACAAATGCATTTGGAAAAGCCTGAATTAAGAGTCAGAGGACACATGGAGAACAAAAAGTAGCCTCAGACTGAGAAGGGATTAATAAACACTTTGGTAAAGAATCTACATGGTAAAAATTACATAGTGCGTTTCATCTCCAACTGAAATTTTCACTATTCTTCCACAGCTTACCTCTGAAATCTAAAATAAAGGGAATATGCCACATATTTTTCACTTTGTAGAGCTCCTTTGAACAAAATTTCATCTACTTCCATTATATAATATTTAATTACTATTATAACTCTTCATCTCACAAGTGATGAAAGTGTTAATATGCATGTCTCCTTTTTTGGCCTTAATAAAGTAATCTAAACAGTTCCAGGTTAAAAAAAGATATTACAAGGAAAGCAATCATGCATGTGTTGTATTAAGCTGCCTACGCATAGGAAAGGGGAATGTGAAAGACAACACCTAATTAGAAATACTTTTTCACTTTCAAAGTAGGGTCATAATTAATTCCATAAAACCTATTTATGAATCTTCAGAATTTAAGCAAGGTAGCTTCTCAGTAAATACTCAGAATGCTAGTTGCCTTTGAGATCTATCTGGTGCATAGAATTATTAGACATAAACTACTTCAGAATGTACTCCAGAAATTATGTTTTGTTAGGGATTAATTAAGCCATTTAAAAATGTAACATGAGTTATTTAGCAAGACTAATTGCCTATTGATGCCAGTATTAGTTTGTGATAATAATTGCATTTTTTAGTTAATAAACTCAAAGGGACATGCATTCAGAAGAATTTCAAATATCAGAATATATTGGTTTTAAAAAATATTTTATCTACTTTTATTTCAAGTTTAGTTTTCTTAAAGATATGATTTTAAAGGAAAATGATTGAGAGCATAGTAGTTTTCATTGTTTTGCATAATCTAATCTTATCTATGGCATTCTTGATATTTTTCAATTAAAGTTTAAATTCAATACTATTTCTATTAGCTTCAGGTTGGCATTTGAATTTTTATTTCAAACTTTCCTCTGTATGGTTTGAACAAACTCGTAAGTGTATATCTTAAAAGGAAGTTATCTTCCTCTACTTAAGAATCTAAAAGTAAGTAATTAGTTTATCAATTATAGATTAGCATTAATTATGCCTGAAGAACTAAAGTGTGTGAAATTAAATAGTAGAAACCATGTAATTTTTTTCTGAAATGACCTTAACTCCATAGGGAAACTGGATTGCCTACAAATTATTTTGTGTTAACTCTGCATTCATGTATCTCTTGCTTAGATTCTCTACTGGTATTTCTAATAATTTCTTAGATCAATAGTGATCAGCTATTACCCATGCTTATGTGATTTACATAGATACTTCATGTTATATATCACCTGTACATGTTATAATACTTTGACTATATGAGGTCTGTCCCAAAAGTATTGGCTATGCATACTGTTTTAATTATATTGACAATGGCTCGATACTTTTGGGACAGACCTCATATATGTACTTGACTTTTACAATTAATTCCATAAGATGCTTTCTCCTTTTCAATCAGATTTTTATTTTTACTTATTTATTTATTTTAAAGATTTTATTTATTATTTTTAGAGAGAGGAGTAGGGAGAGAGGCAGAGAGGGAGAGAGACATCAATGTATGGTTGCCTTTCACCTGCCTCCAGCTACAGACCTGGCTGGAGACCTGGCTTGCAGCCTGGTTATGTGCCCTGGCTGGGGAATCAAATCTATCAGATTTAAAAAATTTTTAACCTAATACTTTTCTTTTTCTGTTCATGGACCCCACCCAGGAAACCACATTACATTTATTCATCATATCTCTTTAGGCTGTGACCATTTCTTAAACTTTTCCTTGCTTTTAATGACCTGGGCAGTTTTGTGTAGGAACATATTGTTTGCATTCTCTTTTTGGCTCTTTTAAGTTGCTTTCCAGAAAAAAAAAAGTAAGCAGTAAAGTTTACTCTCCTTCCAAGTTGCAGATGAACTTATTTACCCATGAAGATTAAACCCAAAGAAAAAATGATCTCAAGCCCTGGCTGGTAGCACAGTGGATAAGGCGCCAGCCTGCGAACCCAAAGGTTGCAGGTTCGATTCCCCAGCCAGGGCACATAACCAGGTTGCAAACCAGGTCTCCAGTCAGGTCTGTGGCTGGAGGCAGGTGAAATGCAACCATACATTGATGTCTCTTTCCCTCTCTGCCTCTCTTCTTCCCCTCTTTCTAAAAATAATGAAATAAAATCTTTAAAAAAAAAATGATCTCATTTAGGGAGGACGATGGTCATCACATACTCCACTTAGTGCATGTATATGGGTAGGGCTATGAGGGTGCACAGCCATGTGATTTGACTTCCAAGGTGCATAAGAAAAATGAAAAAAAAAAAAGGGGGAATAATTTTACCCATAGATTGGGCACCACTTGCAATAACTTCTGCTGCAAGCAGATTTTTCTGGCTTTATTGAGCCGGGAGCAAGAGGTTTATGCTGCTGCATGAGAGACACAGATAGAATGAGGTGCCTGAGACAGCATGTTGGTAGGCATCCGACAGTTGAAGAGAAGTGTGGGCTTTCTTCCCATGGAACTTCTCTATGGTTGCTCTGATTTAGGCAGGGCCTGGCTGAGGGCAGAGGCAGCCGGAGGAACTAGGTGACTTCCCTAGATTCTTGAAATCTTTTCCCATTGAACCTCTCAAGGTGTCAGACCTCTTCTGAGTAGGTTAGCCTGAGTTGGCAAAGAAGCCTACAGGACTCCCAGTTAAGTTTGAATTTCAGATAAAGAATGAATAGCATTTGTAGTAGAAGTGTGTCCCATGCAATATTTAAGATACACTTATGCTAAATATTTGTTGTTTATCTGAACATTCCGCATGCTGTATTTTCTCTGACAACTCTACTCTGTGCCAGTTCCTTGGGTCCCCAGGATGTGTGCCAGGGGTGGCAGGAGAATGGAAGAGGGGGAGAAGGCTCTAGCCTCTGGCCTCAGATTGCCACCCTTAGAATGCGAGTGACAAATGTGACATAACCTGTTTTCGAAAGCTACTCAAGTCAGCATTTGAAGAAACTATAGGCCTCTGAGATCTCTGTAATAGCATTCACTGTCTTCTTTCTCTTTTCATTTTTGAATAGATACCCCATAAGTCTGTATCAAATAGATAGTATCCTTTAATATGAACAGATCCAGAGGAAAATAAAACCCAATGGGATCAGAAACAAGAGACAGCAAACGTATGTTTTCCCCACAGCCACCTGGTTTCCTAACTGTCCACCTTCCATGAACCACAGCTCTGGACTTACAGACCAAGCAGTGGTTAGTTTCATAACTCTCTCATTCTCTTCTTAGCTAACTTCTAATTTTCCCAGCTGATGGAGAGAATAAAAACTGTACTATATAAAGATTCCTCGTGCATTAGATAGTTGAAACTAACTATGACTGTAGAAAAATTAAGTGTAAATAATAGTACATGTTCAAGCACAATTAAAAATACATAAGAAGAATAATTTAACAAATGAAAGGATTTGAAAATGATAGAAGTATGCTCTTGGCCTCAAAAGTAGAGTCAGCAAAAGTATATGCTTCTGTACTTCACACACTAACTGGGTCTAAATCAGAGAGTATTTAAAAGCCTTCGCAAAGTAGAGTTGACACATTATAATTTTTTCATGGCATGAATTCCCATTAGCATCAACTGCTGCATAAATAAGGTTCATTATGATGATTAAAATGTTAATTTCTTAGAGCAATCATAATTTCCTTTAATCTTCTGTGGTAGTGTTTTGTAAATTTTAGGTTATGACCCATTAGTGGGTCATGAAATCAATTTAGTGGGATATAATCAGCATTAAAGAGAATAGAAAATATCCACTTTTATTATCTATAGTCAATGTAAGCATTATTTTATGTACCTTAATTTAATTTTCCCAAATACATGTGTAACTAATTGGTTATATGTTTCATGTGATCTGTCATGAACAAACAGTAAGAAAGCAGCTATTTATATGACATTACAACAAATAAATTCTAAGACTGATCAAAAGGGAAGCACAATTATAAGACACAAATTAGTGAGAGAGGAAGAACATATTTTCAATAGAAGATAATATGATGGCCAATATGTTTTAACTAATAATTGGGTCACCTCTCCATTTGCTGTGAGTTTGGTTCAAGGTGATAAATATGGCATTGCAGTGCTTATTACCAATACGAATGCCTTGGTGGTATATGTAAGTGAGGTCTATGAGGTCAGGCTGCCCGGCTTATCTTGGACATGTTACTAAATTGTTCTGTGCCTCAATTTCCTTATCTGTAAAATGGGCCTTGTAATAAACTTGTTGTCACACAGTTGTGTGGATTAAGTGAATTTATACATAGAATGCATCTAACACAGTGTTGGGCACTTAACAAGTTCTCAGTAAGTGTTAGTTACCAGTTTTATTATATTTTATTTTTATGTAAGGCTAGCAAATATCAGAGTTGCTTGCCTCAAACTTCTAATTTTATCTGATAAATGGAGAAGGGAGCCAGGGTATGCTTTGTGGTTCAGTCCATTCAGGTCCCTTAGTTCTTCTGCATGTATCTATTTCTTAGTCCATTGGAACCACATGCTTTAAAGCAGAGGATCTCAACTTGGGACACATGACACACTTTCTAAGATTGTGAACTTCCTGAAATGTGATTAGAATCGTGAATAAATGTGCATATCTAATTTGTGGAATAGATGGAGAAGATCACCTTCTACGGTCAAAGGGGTCATGTGGTATAGTGAAGAGTTAGATAAACTTGGAAGTCCAGGCTTACTAATTAGTAATAATAACCTTGAGGAAGTTACTTAACCTCTTGTAGCTCTACTTACTCTATCTGTAAAATGGGAATTAAAAACACCGTATACATTATATAGTTGTTTTAACAATTAATGTTTACAGTATTTGTGAAAAGCTTATCACCTAGCATAGTGACTGCTACATGATGGGTACTCAAGAAAATATAGTGGAAGAAGAAAAACATTGGAAGAAGAGTAGGTAGACGGGAAAAAGGAATTTAGCAGTTGATATTCTGAGTTTTAATTTTGGACTTTATCACTAAATCATTAAGTCATTCATTCATTCCTTCATTTATTCAACAAAAATTGGTTGAATGCTTGTCATATGGTAAGGATTGTGTGAGGTGCTGAGAAAGCAGTAATGGACAGGATACATTCTCTGTCTTTACAGAATTTGTAATCTAAGGAGGCTTACAAGTAGGCAATGACCAAGCAGGTGGTAGATGCTACAGTAGGCAAAGTACAGGGCTCAGGAAGAATGTGGGAGAGACATCTCTAACCCAGAACCACATTCAGCAAGGTTTGTGCTTCATCTCATAGTTCAGTTTTAATTTCACAGCTAACCAGAGGCAACTTCTATTTGTTTATTTTAATACTGAAAATTATTAGTCAAATGTAAAGTACCTATTAAGGAACATTAAGGGTAGAATTAGATCTGTAGAAGTTGGAGAAAAATTTTCTTCTTTTGAATATGGCTTCAAGGATAAGTAGTAAGGCCTCTTTGTAATACTGAGGATAAAAAACAGGGCACACACCACCTTACAAAAGAAAATCTTTCACTTCAGGCATTTTATAGTTCCACCCTGACTTTGAGGAAACTACAGAGTTAAATTTAATGCTGAATTAAACAAGTATAGTAACCTGCACTTTTTGTTTCTTTCTGTAGTTCTCTAAATGGTTTTGATTTTCTATTTTAATATATTATGGTATCTCTATATCTGTCTATCTATCTACATTATAGAAAGTAGATAGGGTAATAATTATTAAATAACTCTAGTAACTCTGTGTCTTACATATTACATTAGTCTTTTACTTTGTATATTTTTATGATTCATTGGACATGACTGAATTGAAGTATATTTAAATTTTATGAAATTGAGTCATTCTATAACAGCTCTAGTATAGAAGAATTGTAATAATGTGTCCTATAGGAGAGGTTCTTATGTTATCCATAACTAGATGTCTAATGGCATCATTTTGAATTATATCCACTATTAAGAGACATAAGGTTGCTGTGTTAATCCATTTAAATTATTTTTGCACTCTCTGAATACACAAACCCTCTTACCTTTGAGCAAAGCTGTCAGGATAGCTAAATCAATGTCCTGGTGTCCTTCTGATCCCATTCGAAATACGGTAATCTGCAATTGGAGATGTGACCATTAGCAATGCAATTTTTCCCTCAAGAGAAATTAAATCAATGAGACCATATCTGAACACAGACTATTTTAATATCTATAAGGTAGGTTCTTAACCACAGCGAAAGCGTACATAGCAAGAATTCAATTAGAGGGCTCTGCAGTTCATTAAGAGGGAAATGCCTCAGTAGTCTCCTAACAGAAACTAACTTGGATAATTGCATTGATTATGGTTACAATGAGGAAAAACCAGAAACCAAGGAAAATGTCCTCTTCTAACATTTAAGTTTTAAAATTAAAACTTGATAGATTCACAGAAATATATAAACATAATGTAAACTATGAGCGGAAATAAGCGTTTAAAAATAACCAATTAGTGGCCCTGGCTGGTGGCACAGTAGATAAGGTGCTGGCCTGAGAACCCAAAGGTCGCTGATTCGATTCCCCAGCCAGGGCACATAACCAGGTTGCAAGCCAGGTCTCCAGCCAGATCCATAGCTGGAGGCAGGTGAAAGGCAACCATACATTGATGTTTCTCTCCCTTCCCTTCTTTCTGAGAAATAATAAATAAAATATTTTTAAAAATACCTAGTTTGTAGTATGCCCTTTCAGGAAATGGCTCCAGTGTAACAAACAAGGTCTGTCCTGAAAGTATGGAGCCAATGTGTCACTATAATTAAAGCAGTTGTGCTTGATACTTTCAGGACAGACCTCAGAGACACGTGTGCAATGTAGTCCTACCTGCACTTACTCCTCGGCAATAGTTACTCAGGTTATCAACATTATGACACTTCTTGATCCTCCAGTCCTCTCAATAACTTGAAACCTCTTGAGAATAATTAATCAGTACATCCAGGGGAGAAAAGTATTCTCAGGGGAAGAAATAGTATGTGTTGGATTAATACCAAGTCCCAAAATGGTGCTTAAGAACAATGAAGATTTTTTTTTCTAAGTAAGAGGGAGGCTAAAAGAATTTTTAAATTTCTACATTGAATAACTATTGTATTCAACTGCTTTAGGCTTTGAGTTTCCCTTTCTGTAAATGGGAAAATAATAGTGCTTGACTATTTCCACCTACATAGGAAATAAACTTTATAGAATTTGCTAATATATAATTTTAAGTTTTGCTTCTATAATGGGGAGAACCGATACAGAATATAGACTATTAAACTATCAGTTGCCTTAGAAATTTTCTAGTCTGCTACTCAGAGACAAGGACCCAATGCTTCAGTTCAACAACTTGTTTGAAGGACAGCTGTGACTGAAACTCAATAGATCTCACCTTTTTCTCTTGTGCCTTCAGTATTGGGAAGAAGCGAGGGGAAGGAACTAGAACGGTAATGTGCTCTTGTGAGTTGCCTAATTCTTTTGTATCAGTTTATTTCCTGCAATGGGTATGAGGCAGAGATTGCAAGATGAAATGCCCTCACAGGCATTTGAGCTCAAGAATGTAAAAGATACAGAGAGCCAGACGCAATTCATCTGTGTACTGTATTTGGCACTTGGGTCACAGTTGTGGCCTCTGGTAAGGACTATCAGATGGAGTTGTGCACCAAATCCATTCAGTTTCCACAAAAAGCTGCTTCTGCACAACCATAAGTTTGGTCCAAGTGCCACTGGAACATTGCCCCAAATAGCTTTGGTGCCCCCACAGAACCCACTTGGGAGATGAGAGGCAGCTTTTATCTACTCTGCACTCATGGGAAGAAAATTTGGGTTCACTAGATTAAGAACCAGGGGGCAGGAATGGAATTTTGGCTAACTCTTGAGCTCTCTAAGCCAGGCTGGCTACATTCTGAAAGACATTATTGTAAAGCAGGCTGAAACATCAGGGTAGCATCTGAGCTCACTGTTTTAGAAGATTTCAGAATTGAGGCACCAAACGGAATTCCTCTGACACAGGGTCTACTTGTTTTGCAGATGCATAAGTTTTCACTGCTTAGTTAGAGGTCACATTTCAGATGCAAATTCTCCTGAGGCAGCAGATACATAAATCAAATTTACCCTCATATATAGATTTTTCAGGCTTTCCTGAAAACAGATTTGAGGAGGGGGCAGGGGAAAGAAAGGTTTCTAAGGGATTTTGGGGTAGGAAAGTAGAGACCAGGGTACCTGTTTATCAAAGAGCCTGAAATGGAATTGTAGGCCAGGACTCTGCAGTGTTTTTGCTAATGGGAGGAAATGGTGCCTACCTGCCCCTACCCGCATCCTGTGTGCTTAGATGAAGAACCCAAGGAGTCTAGAAAGAGGGAAAGGGAGCACCAAAAATAGTCTGGAGTATCCAAACATTGAATTTATTTCATAATTTTGTTTTGAACCTACCTGGGATAGTATGTGTTCATCACTACTCTAAAGCTTTTTCATTTGAAATTTAAAAATTTAAAATATTCATTACCAATGTATATGTCTGCCTCAGGGGAAAAAATCAAACCAGAAAGCCAGAGTTTTCTCCTACCACTCTCTAGCATTGGCAGAGAAGTAGAAAATCAGGTGGGAATGTGAATCAAAACAGTAGTTTTAAAGCATAATAGGTTGATATAAAATTCCTTGGTTTTGATTTGTTATGCTTTAACAGCACTGGATTTATTTGCTGATGCTTCATTTAGGATCTTTGCAGTTATGCTTGTAAGTGAAATTAGTACATGTCACAATATTGACTGGTTTTGGTACTACGTTGTACTAATTTCACTATGAACAGGGAAGTTTCATTTAGTTATGTTCCAAAACAGTTTACAAAACAAACAATTTGGCTTCAGGCAGATTTAGTAGGATGATTATAAACTATCTAGCATTAAAGCATTTTTTAGGGATAAATAGCTGATCATTTTTATAAATTTTCTGAGTTATTGATCAATTTAGATTTTCTGCCTCACCTTAACTCAGTTTCACATATTTTTCTAGATAAGCATACATTTTATGCAGAATTTTCAAATTTATTGATAGTTATACTTAAAATTCTCTTATTTAAATAATCTCCTTTATATCTATAATTATATAGCAATTTGTTTATTACTCTTTATTTTTATCCTCACCTGAGTACTTTTTTTTCATTACTTTTAGAGGGAGAAGAAAGGGAGAGAACAAAACATTGATGTGAGAGAGAAACATCAATCAGTTACCTTCCCTCTGAGCCTGCACTGGGGTTTGTATGCACCCAAACAGAGGATCAAACCCATAACCTAGTCAGGTACCCTAAGTGGGAATTAAACCTGCAACCGAACTATGGAATGATGCTCCAGCCAATTGAGCCACACTGGCCAAGGCCATTCCTCTTTATTTTTCACTTGATCAAAATCATGGTCACTTCAAAGAATCAGGTTTTCATTTATTGCTGAATATTAAATTTAGAATTTAAATATTATTTTGTTTTTATTATTATCCATTCATTTCTTTCATTTTGTTTCCTTAGCTATTTTTTTCTTGGAAATTTGAATGGGCTGTTTAATTGATTTATTTAAAAATATATATATTCATTTTTAAATTCTTTCTCATTTTCATTATTTTTATTTATTTTTTTTTATTTTTTATTTTTTTAAATTTTATTGTTGTTGTATTACATCCATCCCCTTTTTGCTCCCCTCTGTCCCCCTCATTTTCATTATTTTTAGAACAAGAAGGGCAAGGAGGGAGGAAGAAAGGGAGAGAAGCATCAATGTATGGTTGCCTTTCACCTGCCTCCAGCTAAGGAACTGGCTGGAGAACTGGCTTGTAACCTGGTTATTTGCCCTGGTTGGGAATCAAACCAGCAACCTTTGAGTTCCCAGGCCAGTGCCTATGCATTGAGCCACACCAGCCAGGGCTAAATTCCTTCTCATTTTCTAACATATGCATTTAAAATTATGTACCTCACATGCTTTTATATGCATTCTGCTATTATCATTCATTTTAAACATGTATGTTTGTATATAGATTATACTTCCTAACTTTTTATTTAAATACTTTACATATTTACTTATTTCTAATTTCTGATACACATGTTAAAATCTCCTATTAGGATTATATACTTCATAATTATTCCTTAAAAGTCAACAGTCTTTGCTTTGTATATTTTGAAGCTTTTAAAGAATGCATGAAGGTTCATGGCAATCTGTTCTTGGTGGATTGCACATAATATCTTCTTGTTTAATGCTGTTGCTTTATACTATATTTTATTTTACATTACTTTTATAATTGTCACACTTCCTTTTATGGAGGATTAAGATTTGTATGGTACCTTATTTCATCTGGTTATTTGTTACTTTTTGTTGTCATTTTGTTTTGGTGTGTATCTTGGAAACTACAATGCTGGAATTAAAACAAACCAAATCAGCATATTTTTCTCTTAAAAGCAGAAAAGAATACTGTTACATATAATATGATTACTGATTTTTGCCTAATTTCTTTCATCACTTTTATGTTTTCTATTTTTTATACATATTTTTAAACATTTCCCTTCTACACCTTTTTCCTTTAAAAATATTGTATTTGCATAGCTAAAACCCCAACAGTATAAAGAGATATATGGTGAAATTCAGTGTGTTACTTATGTCTTTAGTTTTCTAATACCCTCAACAAGGCATTCTGTAGACGTATGGAGCTGAATGGGTCATGGATTGACCACTTGTAAAGCCCAGCATATCTTGTAGCTAGTTGAGCATGATGAAGATATAGAAAAAACATTGGGAAAATTAAACCAATGTCCTTTCAAGATCTATTAATTAGCTTAATTTGTGATTTATCAGTGAGCAATGAATCTGTGAAAAGAGGCATGGAGATTGAAGTGAACTTTTGAAAATGAAAATAACTATGATATTAAACTGAAAAACATCTATAAGCTGTACAAACACTTTGGCTTAATCTTCCAAAAAATAGAAAGGAACATTCCACAATCATTTCATGGTATGTTTGAAGTCTGAGAGACGATACCT
This sequence comes from Noctilio leporinus, assembly GCA_004026585.1. Classification (NCBI taxonomy): domain Eukaryota; kingdom Metazoa; phylum Chordata; class Mammalia; order Chiroptera; family Noctilionidae; genus Noctilio; species Noctilio leporinus. Next base: position 248,919 of record PVIW01000208.1, on the reverse strand, counting down.
GAGTTTGACAAATGGTTTTTAACATGTCTGAGAATGTTAGCAAAATACCATAGCTACACAATGATAATCAGCAAAGTTCTATTGATTTTTAAAAAGAAATTTATAAAAGTTCACTAATAATGTTAACAAAAGATTTAAAGACATTATTCAGGGTGGGGCAAAAGCAGGTTTACAGTTGTGAGTATGTAAAATAGAGTTCATTCTTGTATTATAATTTATTGATTATTGTGTTATTTTCTATACAAACAACTATAAACTTATTTTTGCCCCACCTGTATAGGCTACATATGGAACTTCCTAAAAAGAAACATCTCTTAAATGTTTCCTATTTACTCATTCAATTTCTTTCTTTTTTTTTTCTAAAGATTTTTATTAATTATTTTTAGAGAGAAGGGAAGGGAGAGAGGCAGAGAGAGAGAAACATCAATGTATGGTTGCCTTTCACCTGCCTCCAGCTAGGGACCTGGTTGGAGACCTGGCTTGCAACCTGGTTATGTGTCCTGACTGGGAATCAAACCAGTGGCCTTCGGGTTCACAGGCTGGCACCTTACTCATTCAATTTCTTCAAAGAAAAATCTAGAGATTTTTCCTGAGCATAGCAGTGGAAAGTGAGGGACAGAATTAGATCTATAGGTGTTTCAATCATTACAACACAATGACTTTTAAAAAGCACTAGTTTAGCAGAATATTTCTCTGATGAATTATTAATATTCAAAATAATTTGAAACAACTGAATGATATAATAGAAAATTCATAAATCATATTTACCAAGATATAGACTGACACAAGACCCTGGTAGGGATCTGAACAGGAATCTTAGTTGGCAATATAAAAGGCCTATAAGCCTTGACTGGTGTGGCTCAGTGGATTGAATGCTAGCCTGTGAACCAAAGAGTCTCCAGTTCGATTCCCAGTCAAGGCACATGTCTGGGCTGCAGACCAGGTTCTCAGTTGGGGGTGCGTAAAAGGCAAACACATATTAATGGTTCTTTCTCTCTTTCTCCCTTTCTTCCTCTCTTTCTAAAAATAAATAAAAGCTTTAAAAAAAGACCTTTAAATAGACACTAGCTTCAGTTTTCAGTTTGGCACAACAAAAGTCACTTGGTACAGGGAGGAGAACAATGCAACCTGATGAATAGAATACTATGCACCCCAAACATACTGTTATTTGATTTCCAGCATTTGAGAAAATGAATTCACATTGGCTGACAAGAATTCTTAAAGTTAACATTTTGATAAAGTACTGGCTTCTAGAAAGGGACATGATGATTTTTATGGAGGAGGAGAAAAAATCAGAGGAAACTCAAACATACCTGGAAATGAGCAAACCAAAGATCAGTAGAAAGTGATATTGAAATTTTTTTGTCAGTTAATTAATATCAAATAATTTCAGTTATATGTTATCAAGGCCAATGTAAACTATATATTGAATTTCCATGTAATATTTATTAAAAAAACTCAGTTTCATATTGAAATGGGTAAATAAAAAATTCTATTGAGGTAGAAATTGATGAAGGTAATATTATTTTAGTGTGTTTTACTTTGAAAAGACTGTCATGGATACATTTATATAGTAGATAAATAAGTGATTTTTTTAAAAGATTTTATTTTATTATTTTTAGAAAGAGGGTAAGAGAGAGAGGCAGAGAGGGAGAGAGACATCAACGTATGGTTGCCTTTCACCTGCCTCCAACCATGAACCTGGCTGGAGACCTGGCTTGCAACCTGGTTACGTGCCCTGGCTGGGGAATCGAACCTGTGACCTTTGGGTTCGCAGGCTGATGCCTTATCCACTGTGCTACCAGCCAGGGCTAAATAAGTGATTATTTGATTTTCAAAGGATATTATACTAGACAATGCTTGCCAGTTTATTTTAAAGGTGTGTTTCTTCTATCCTTAGCACACAATTAAATTTAGATTACTTTTAGTAATAGATTGTCTCCTAGATTAAAGCACACCTTAATTACCACTCAACCTCATGCTGTCTCAAGGGACCTCCTTTCATGAGTTTGGCAATCCATGAAGAGTGCCAGAGGATGCCTTGTTTTTCTGATTCTAATCCTTGACCCCCTTTTCTGTGTCACTTCTGCAATCTAAGAATACTACAGTTTGTTTCTCTCATCAACAAATATAATTCAGAGGCCAGAAGCCAATTGGTTCCAATAGAAGAAAAAATTTTTTTCTTATAAAAATAATGTATGATTATCATTAGAGTTTGTAGAAAGTTTAGAAAAAGTCAAATTAAAAATAATTTTCAAAATGCAAACTCTTAAACAAAGAAACTACTGATGATATTTTGGCATAGTTCCCACAAATTTTTTTTCCCTCTCTTTTTTTTCCATAAGCGTAATATATGTGTATGTACAGGGAACATATTTGTAAAATTCTATTTTGTGTTCTTTTCTGTTAGGATTATAATGAATACTTCCTTGTATTATTAGGAACTCTTCAAAAACATAATTTTCAATATCTACAGAGTATTTTGTTCAATGACATTTTATAGCTCACTTATCAATACCACCATTATGTCTAAATCTTTAATATAAAAAATGATGTAATAAACATTTTTGCACATAAAGCCTGTTCTGTATTTGGCATCCTGTCCTTAGCATAGATTGCCACCAGCTTGGTTCTCTTGTCACAAATTACCTCATAACTAGAAGTGAGAATATTTTGGCACATAAAAGCTAGTTGAAGTAAAAGGACGCTTGTGTTATTCTTGAACTGGATTTGCTGTAATGGCTGGAGAGAGAAAGGCAGCTCTCATGAAGCTGGTTGTAGCAAAATGATAACTGAAAACATAGATACATGCATGTGTGGACAGTGCAGCCTTCACACCTGGATGCAGAGGAGGTATGTTTGGGCAGGATCAGTTTTTGTTTCCTATTTGCACCACTACCAACTACCAGGATGAGTTTAGGGGTGTGTGTGTGTTTTAAAGGATCTTAAAAAGCAGATTGACCTTATCCTTCTTTTCTAGTTTCAATGTCTTGATTTTTACTTGAGCCCTTTGACTGCTGCATAGGTCCCAGGGCAGTGCTAACTTAAATAACTGGATGGTGCAAATAAAATCATCTGATGAACATGAGCTTTGGATCCTTTCTTTAAAAGCACGTAAGTCATGCCACAGTAAGGAAATTGTTAAATGTGTGTCAGGAACTCAACCCAGGCTCACTGGACCCACAACTGACATATCCTTTGTAGTCTAAAGAGCAGTTTGTGGTCCTAAGGTGACATATAGGGAAGACAGAAGAAAGTGGCCTAGCTGATTTTATGAGGGAGGGAAAAAAAAAATAGGAATGGGCTCAATTCCTCATCTATTAATTCTTTAGAAAAAGTTCAGTGGTGCTTTCTGGGGGTTGGAATAAGGTGACGGCCTGTCATCTATTATCTCCTGCTTTAATTTTCTTTCCTGACAATTGATGGCACCCCTTTTGTGTATTATATAACTATGTGATATACCTCACTGAGTGCCAACAGATGCCAGAGGTCCAGCCATAGTATTTTTAGCAGCTTCTTCTTCTTCTTCTTCTTTTTTTTTTTTTTAAGATTTTATTTATTATTTCCAGAGAGAGAGGACAGGAGAGGGGCAGAGGAGGGAGAGAAACATCAATGTATAGTTGCCTTTCATCTGCCTCCAGCTACAGGCCTGGCTGGAAACCTGGCTTGCAACCTGGTTATGTGCCCTGGCTGGGGATTCGAACCAGCAACCTTTGGGGTCACAGGCCGGCGCCTTATCCAGTGTGCCACCAGCCAGGGCTCTAGCAGCTTCTTTATAGACTTCATGGCCTTGGCTAGCAGAATCAAGAGTATTTGTCACCTACCATCTGACCAGATGGGTGACCTAAGGCAATATTTTCTACCTCAGGAAGGCCATTATTGGGTTCAGGTACATTCTCTTACATATTTTTAAAAACACATAGACATCTCTCTGAGGAGACTATATAGGACAACAGATGTTCTTATGGGCCAACACCAGAAGGGCTTATTAGATTGTAAAAATTGTTAGTGGGTTTTTGTTTTGGCGGCTTTATCTTGTTTTTTAAATCATAACAGTATAAAACTACATATATATTTGGATTTCCTGTTATAATTATGAAGGCATCACGTAGTTCTTCAGCCCAATGAGTTCTTTGTGATTTCCCCAGGTGAGAGCTGCCAAGAAGCCACCATAAGGTGCTATAGACAGAGAAGGTCTCTGGCCTCCCTTCTCAAGCCAGTCTAGCTTCCCTGGTAACAATCCTGTTGACTGTTTCTAACGCTGATGTACAGATGCCCCCAATTCACCCCTCTGGGAACCTGCCCACTAGAAGTCATACCACTTGCTGCTGGGCCAGTCTCACCCTTCCCCAGGTACAGAGCAACCCCCAGGCAGCCAGTGAGAGAGGTCATGGAGCGTAAGGAGAACATTCTGGATTGTTTTCTCGCCTTAGGAAGGGATACATTTTAGTTGTTCTTCCTTTCCTTCCCAACTGTAAGGAATAAAAACATCTCGAAAGTAGGGTATGTAAGCTTTTTTGAGACTTGCTTTCTGTACTTTTCCTGGGAGAGCCAGGGAAGAGAGCTGTTTAAATAAGACTCATTTCAGAGTCTGGGAAAGATTCCGCTACAGAGGGTCAGGGAAAACGTTTTGGAGGGAGATGCCCATTTCAGACTGTGAGGATACTTTCAGATTCCTGGGTTTTCTTTGTATGGCTGGCAGGATGATGTGTTTCATATGGCAGGTATCCCATGTCAAAGAATCTTGGCCTAATTGCCTCACTTTTTAAAATTTTGGTTCTATCATCTGAAATCAAGCAAACAAACAAACAACTGGCTAAGTGATTATAAGGACTCTTTCTTTAATTTTTAAAAGGTTTTATTTATTATTTTCAGAGAGAGGCAGAGAGGGAGAGAAACATCAATATATGGTTGCCTTTCACCTTCTTATAGGGACTCTTTAGCTCTAGAAGTCACAGAATTTCTCTATGCTACAAATAGCAGAAGATCAGGTCAACATTGGAAATATCTAATAGAGTCAGCTTCCTGATACATTGTATCTCTGTTGTTCCTTTACCCCAAGAAGGGACCTGGATTTTTGTGGAAGGTATCATATGGAAATCTTGTTTCCATTTCTGTTTTATTTAGTCTGTTTAACAGTTTAGGGCAAATTACCATTACTTTTGAAAAGATTTTATTTATTATTATTTTTTAGAGAGAGGGGAACGGAGGGAGGCAGAGAGGGAGAGAAACATCAATATATGGTTATCTTTTACCTGCCTCCAGCTATGGACCTGGCAGGAGACCTGGCTTGCAACCTGGTTATGTGCCCTGGCTAGTAATTGAACCAGCAACCTTTAGATTGTTCGCAGGCCAGTGCCTTTCCATTGAGCCACCAGCCAGGACTCAAACTACCATTTTTTAATTGAATATAATTGACACAGAACATTATTTAGTTCTAAGGTATATTTGAATTGATTTGATACATTTATATTTCACAATATGATTACTAGTCTAGAATGAATTAGTGAATTAACTGTATAACTCGGCAATCCCACTTCTAGGTATACATCTAAAGGATGTGAAATTAGGATATTAAAAAGGTATCTGGCCATGACTGGTGGCACAGTGGATAAGGCGCCGGCCTGTGAACCCAGAGGTCACTGGTTTGATTCCCAGCCAGGGCACATAACCAGGTTGCAAGCCAGGTCCATAGCTGGAGGCAGGTGAAAGGCAACCATACATTGATGTCTCCCTCTCTGCCTCTCTCCCTTCCCCTCTCTCTAAAAATAATAATAAATAAAATTTAAAAAAAATCTGTACTCCATGTTCATCATGTTATTACTCATAATAGCTAAGCTATGGAAACAACCTGTGTCCATGAACAGATAAATGGATAAGTAAGATGTGGTGTGTGTGTGTGTGTGTGTGTGTGTGTGTGTGTGTGTATTAGAATATAACTCAGCTATGAGAAAGAAGTGAGTCATGCCAAATCACTGGGGGGTAAAGGGGGAACCCCCCAAGTCCAGCATGAGAAGCTGACTCCATTCCTGGGAGAAGGAAGGGGCTGAGGAGAAACTTGGGGGCAGTGGATTGAAGCAGCAGCTGGTAAAAAAGCTTGTCTTCCTGGGAGGAGATGGGAGGGGCTGCTAAAGAGGGGGCCACCTGAGGCACCTGAGCTCTGTGACACAGCCTGGGGGAATCTGCATAGAACCTATGTGAACTGACGAGGGCTGACACCCCACTGTAACTATAGAAAGAATAACAGAGGAAATATAGGCAGGACCTTCACCATTGCAATAGAACACAGAACTTAATATTGAGGAGTAGAAGCAGAGGGAGACTTGTCTTATCTGATAACCCAGCTGTCCTGGACTGGTCTAATAATATTGCCAGGTGTTCCTACATCACAAGAAACAGTGCATTAGCAGGAGAGGAGGAAAGTTCTTGAAATTCTATGTATCAGTCTCCACTATCTGGGAAAGAAAGCCTTTTGAAACTGTGCTTTCATCCCAAGGCCAGAAAGTCGGGGAAGTATCCACGTTGCCCAGAGGAAAATGACCCATAAAACAACTTTGGTTAACTGCCCACCTCTGGTCTCTATCTGTTCTGTTTTATGAGGGAGTCCCGAATGCTTACAGAAAGAGCCCATAAATAACTTTGGGCTACTGCCCCAACTTGAATTAACTGCCTCCTGTACAACAAGATGAACAAATGGAGTCTGGAGCAAGATAAGGATTCAGGCTCACAAGCTCCACATTTATCTAAGTTTGGGTGGCCACGTCTCCCTGGGAAAGCTGGTCCCATCTTTACCCACCAATCAATATGTAACTTCTTCACTCGCATCTGTCAACTGTTAAGTCCTCAGAACAAAGGACTCGCTTTCTTGGCCCTCTGGCCATGCTAGGGTGAGCTTGCCACTCCCACCTTTGGCTACTCTTGCTTTTACTCTCCAATTCATTAATAAATTTTGCATGCACGAAAATAGGCTCATTGATCTGTATTTTTTTACTGCATCGAGGAGAAGAACCAGGGTTTCTCTGGTAACACCACCTCTGAATGAGATGCTTGTGCCTCTGTGCGCAGCTGGGAAATTCTGCTCCCTTCTGCAAAATGGCAGCTGGAAGAGGGTCAAGACACTGGGGAGCTGACAATCATGGCGCGCATTGGCACACATTGGTTGAAACTCTGGATGGTCCATCCTGCATGGATTTCTGGGCTGTGTCTTTTAAATAAAATAAGCCAGGGAAGATTCGGCCTTTCCCCTCCCCTCATTAGTCTGGTTGGCCACAGGGGTTCCGAGTTCCTGAAACTGTAGGCCCCAGACACCACTTGGTCTAGTAGTGTTCACAGAGAGTAGCGGCAGTGCGGCAGCCCTGCCCTAGAAGGTGCACGCAGGCCCACGAGAAATACCTGGAGCCGGACTGTGACCAGGAGCCTGCCAGCACCCTAGATGAGCATATTATAGCCACCTGTGTCCCCCAAAGAATGGTACTTTTAAAATGGGAAAGGGGGGTTGCAGGCACTTGCTGGAACTGGTCTGGCCTGGCAGAGGGTGGCAGGGTAATGTGTCTTTTGGTGTTTTAAAGGAAGTGGGGCTCTGAGGCAGAAACCTGCTATCATTCCAGAACTGTATAGCTTTTAAATAAACAACTCTTTTCCTTTTTCACCACACTCCGGGTTCTCGAGTTTCACCTATAGGTGGGCAGCAGTAGAACCCCAGTGACTGTTCTTCAACAGTTCTGACTGTTCTGTAACACTGTGACAACGTAGATGGACGTTAAGGTCATTACGCTAAATGACATAAGTCAGACAGAGAGAGACAAACACTATATAATATCTCTTGTATATGGAATCTAAAAAAGTCAAACAAATGACCATTTTTCAAATGTTCCCCTTCTGTGTTGCTGGTCCATGGAACTGGAATCTGTACTCCATGCCATGTATAACACATTATTGATACTTAGCTTATTAAGTGGCACATGGCAACCCTACCTCTGTTTAAGGAAACCTGTCACTCTCAGTATTATAATAACCCATCCATTAGTGACCATGGAGCAAGATAACACCCAAACCCCTTACTGTGAATATTGCTCTAGGCCCCACAGCTCTCCTGGAATCTAGGTACAGTTTGCACTCTGGCTCAAGGGAAACAGCGTGTGTACAGAATCGGAGCTTTAGAATCACCCAGACTCAGAAGTGAATCGGGTCAATTATTAGACTTTAGGTGCTGAAGCCTCTGAGCCTTGGTTTCTTTCTACGTGAAAATGGGATACCTTTGTTTAAAGGTTTATTGCAAACCTTTATGTGGAATCACCTTTTTTAATTTTTTATTTTATCTTTTTAAACCAAGCAGCACATGTTCTGGTATTTGGCATGGGCTCAAGAATTCATTCCCTTCCCTTTGCTTGCTAGCCCTGGCATGTTCCTGGGCCTGCTCCCACTGGGGTGACGTTGACCCACCTCCTCTCTGCTGCCATTTCTTGCCCCTGAAGTGCTGCTTGGCTCTCTGCCCCGGGTCCTCTCAGACACAGTTCAAGCATCATCTCCTGCAAGCCCGTTGGAATGTTAATTATCTTTTACCTTGGTTAGGTGTTAGTTCTCTACTTGAATTATGTGAATTCTCTCTACCACAATACTGACACTGTAACACAAATGATGCCACCATCAGTGACAGCAGTATTACTAAGGTGGCTGATATGTATTTACAAACTGTCAAAGGCTGTGCAAGCATTGCACAAATATGACATCAGCTGGTCCCACAAAAATGTATCACATTACTCCTATTTTACAGCTGGTGACCACGAGGCCAGAGGGTTTAGATACCGCATGGAAGGTCATGCAGACAGGAAGTCATTTACCCAGGCAGCCCAGCCCAAGGACACAATCTCCTATTTGTTTGTCTTCCTCCCTCAATAGTCTCTGATTTCTTGGAGGGCAAGGTCACTACTGCTTTCTCTATATCCCTGTTACCCAGTAATGTGCTGGAAGCATGGTGGATGCTCAATGAATGCTTATGGAATGAATCCTTCCTTCTGAGTTCAAACTTGGCCAGTAGTTTTCAGATGAGGACCGTGTATGACAAAGATTGTCCTTAATCAAAATTTATTCAGGTCCTTCTGAACCTTCTCCTCCACTAGGCTCTTACCTTTGGGTTTTTCTGTTCACCCTCTCATTGTCCAGTTATAGTAAGAGTCCTGCTAAGTCAGTTTATAGAGAACCCCCTGCTCTATGTATCATCACCCTTGATATCTGACCAAATTCCTCATTCTGCACCCCCTTCTATATGACATCTGATCCCCCTGGCCCGCCTTTAGCAAGAATCTGCCCTGTTAGGGCAGCTTAGAAAGACTCACCCTTGTCCACTTGGTGACTTTCCATCCACTGACACTTCCCCCACTCTGCTTCTTGGCCCTAAATCCTCACTTATCCTTGTTCCATTCAGAGTTGAGCCCAATGTTTCTCCCTTACTGAAAACCCCATTGCAGTGATCCCTTGAATAAAGGTTTCCTTACAATCTTTAATAGGTGTCAGCATTCATTTTGGGTTAACCTATCTGAGATGGAACAGTGCTCCTTGGGTTCAGGAAGGGCAGGACTGGAGTCTTAGGTGTTCAATGTCTGGGTTTAGCTGTCTGTATACCTCTGCATTTGTTCCCATCCAGAGACTGATCAGGTTTCCACCTAAGATCCCTACCCAGTCTCACCAGTCAAGACAGGACAGGCTTAGTGCTAAATTCCAAAGTGTGTCCAATATTTTTGCTGTATTCCAAGCACACATCTTTGCCTCAACCATTGTTGCCACATTACTAATTGACCATAAGGCAATTTTGGTGTAAAAAAGAAAAAATCATGACAAATAAAAGATGGAGACCAAAAAGAATGAATAACACATGAAAAAGAAATGAATAATAGACTTTAAAAAGCCTTTATTTAAAATGTGTGCCAATTCATGGTAATACTGTGCAAATAACTGACTTCAGTTTGTGGATTATACCAAAGCACTGCTTTGTTTCCATGGGGAATGTGGGTTCAACTCTGTATAGTTAAGGAGGGCCTTGGCATCTCTTTCTCCTCCCAATATGGTGTGTTTCAAAATAAGAAAACAATTCTTGGGCAAATTATTATTACCTGGAAGAAATGCTAATTATTTTAAGGCCACTTTCACCATGTCTACTTATCACTCTATAGACCATTATGAGGACTAAATAGAATTTATGTAATACAAAAATGGGAGTAACTATGAGAGCTTTGTCAATGGAATAGTGTAACCAAACTGACAACTGTCAGGATGTAGGGGCAGCTAACATGGAGGCAGCTCCTATCTTTGGACTTTGATTTTACCTGGACTTTAGTTACAACTGTAACGGTCAATGTTTACATACCTAGCCTGGCTGGAATGTGATAAGGGAAATTGGGGAAACTCTTGGGGATGAGTTAATGAAGTTAACTTTTCCGGAGATCCCTGGAGAGGTGGTAATGAAGCAGACTGCCTAATAGGTTATCCCACTTAGCTCTTTCTGGTTAATGGACTTTTGTTAGTGAACTAATTTCCCTTTGAAGTGCATACCTGCGTAACTGCTCATTGCAGCTGGATAAGAACCCAACCCGGTGATGTCAAATCAAAGATGACTTATCTAAAAGTCTCTTCCCCTGCCACTCCCTGTTTTTCCTGTTCCCCATTTCCCCAGTAAATCTGTTTCTTGTTCTCTCATTTATCTCTGGATGTGATTTCTCCAGGCAAGGCTGCCCTGACATCTAGCTTAAATACATTAAGTCGACCAAAGACAATTGATTCATCAATAAATAAAACCTAAGAGAAAACACTCGAACTGTCAACCAGTTACTTTATCTGTTTTATTGCAAAATTCCCCATAGCCCATTAGTTACGCAGTGAAAATGTTTGCAGCAGAGATGCGTTGGTGAAAGAACCTAAAACCATTTCAAGGGCACTCAGATCATAAAGGGTCAGGACTCAACTTCACTTGCAGCCTTGCAGGATAATTGTAAGCAAAACAGATAATGGCCATTTTGTCAAGAATGCCCTCTGTGGTTATAAGAACCAGCATGAAAATAAATTCCTAGCCTGAGAGAGGGTAAGAAAGAAAATCTTCGGGCTGCTCTGTAAATGTGTGCACGAACCCACATCTGAAGGACATGCTGGAGCAATGACAGCACATCCTGGGACACATGTCTAATCTAAGGTGATTCTAATTTTTGCATGTTTGTTGGCATGAACATATTTGAAAGCATTTGCACATGAAAACGCACAATTATATTTTTGTCTTAAGCAATGGCAAATGAGGAAACCACAAAGAGCGTTAAGTGGAAGTCAGACCCGCTTCTACCTTTGAGTTTGCATGCCTTCTCCAGGCTACTTTTCCATTCTTGCTCCTGTACCCCCAGCTCTGAGTCCCCCCTAGGTGAGAAAAATCCTTGTTTGTTTACACAATGCCCAGCCTTGAAATGCTGCCTTTATTGCTAGTTTTTCAGTTTTTGATTGCCATTTGCATTTTCTCCACAGCTTTTTTTTAGGGCCACTTGAGATTAATAAGAAGCAGGAGCCCCCATTGTCATATGACAAGAATGGAAAGAGAAAGGGAGACAAAAGGTATTCCTGATAGATTTTCTCTCTATCCAGATTTCCTTGAAACTAGCTTGGCAAACTCAAAATGAAGCTGCATTTTCCAACCTGACAATGGAAGAACATGACATTTGTTAAATGGTAAAGGAGTGGGCCCATCACTGTCATGTTGTACCAACTGACAGTGAACCTTATTTGAAAAAGCTTTCTATTCTTTCAAGCACAGAGAAAATTGATTCAAAGAGAGAACAATTCAGTTTATCAGCTCCACTGTTTCTCCTTGAAGCCAAGTTATCCTCCTTGGGCTCATTCAGGCTCACAGCCCTGTGTCCCCACTTTGAATAATTGACTGTATTCTCACTGTTGCCTATCGTGTAAACAATAGCTGTTAACTGCTTCAGGGTTAAAATTCTTCAAAAATTGGGATTATTAACATTTTTAGAAGTGACTAGGAGGAATGGCTTTTCTTCCAAACAGAACAATTTTTTCTCTCTCCCTCATGATTGCTTTACTGTTCCATATCACATATTCTTGTGTCACATATAAAAACATTTGGGAGAAAGTAATTGAAGCATGATCACAATGTGGAAATTGTGAGGAAGATCCGCAAGAAAACTATAATTAGGAAGAGAAGGTAGGCGCTAAAGAGACAAAGGTCATTTCCAGGGCTGGTGCTGAGGCAGGAGATAGAGAAAGAGCTGAGACTGCACTGCTGTTGCTGACCAGCGGCTAATGGTCCTGGTTGCCAGGAAACACCTTTTGGCACTTAGGTAGGATGAATAGTAAACCAAGGCAGGGAGGAGGAGGGAGACATGCCTTATCCTCTAACCCTGATCTCAAAATATTGCCAGGTGTTCCAACATCGCAAGAAACACCATGGCAGCACGGGAGGAAGGCAGTTCTTCAAATTTTACATATCAGCCCCAGTATCTGGGAGAGAAAGCCTTTGAAACTGTGCTTTCATCCCAAGGCCTCAAAGACAGAAGAGGGTCCACAGTGCCCAAAGGAAGAAGCACATAAAACAGCCTTGGTTAATTGCCTACCTCTGGTCGCTGTTCTATGAGGAACTACTTAGGAAAGAGCCCATAAACAGCTTTGGGTAACCCCAACTTCAATTAACTGTCTCTTGTCACATATCTGTTTTACAACAAAATGAACAAATGGAGTCTGGAGTGAGGTAAGGATTTGGGCTAGCAGATTCCCACACATATCCAAGTTTGGGTAGTCATGTGTTCCACTCCCCATACTACATTTACCTGTCAATTAATATGTAACTTCTCCACTCCATCCTGCCAACATGTAAGTCCTCAGAACAAAGGACTCACTCCGGCTCTCTGGCTGCCTGGCCTCAGGCCACCCTGGCTTGGGCTGTCGTTTGCTACCCCAGCCTTTGGCCACCCCTATTTTCACCTCCTTATCCTGCTTTGCCCTGAATCTAAGCCTGTCCCCACCCAAGCCCCTTTCACCTTGGCAAGACCTGTTCCCTTCCATGAGAACATGTCACCAATAAACCTTGCTTGCACGCTAATAGACTTGCTGATCTGTAGTTCTTCACAGGATCAGCAGGAAAAACCAGGTTTCACTTGTTAACAATGTGACACAGAAGACTTTGCTGAGAAGTCCAGGAGTGGATCCGGACCTTGGGAGGTAGTTAGAGTTTCAATAGGGAAGTGTAGTGGTGAGGAGGAGCAGGAAGAAGACAATGGTAACAGAAATAAGAGATAACGGAACATTAAAACCATTACATACAAATATTCAACTTGGTTGGAGCATTGGGTAAAAGGAAGGTAACGTATGAAGGAAGGCTGGGGCCAGGCTGTGAAAGATTTTTGGTGTTAAGGAATTTGGATATAATTCACTACATACTAGGCCATGTTCCAAGCATTCTACACCTATTATCTTGTTAATCCTCACATCGACCCTATGAGGCTCAGAGGTTCAGGAGCATTTAGCTGGTAAATGACAGAGGTACAATTGGATCTCACATCTCACATTCGTGCAGCTCCAAAGGCCATGGTTGCAGCCTCCCTAGACTGCTTGCTGAAGTCAAATGTTATTACAGGCAAATTAATCTCAAAGTGAGGACTGGAGGTAGAGCCCAGTTTCCTGGCCACGGCAGCAGGCTTGAGGCAAAATAGCAAGAGCCTGGATGAGGAAGTGGCTTAGTGACGGAAAGGAGACACTGTGCCGGGGACTCAAGAACTATCACAAAGTGGGCTGCCAGCGGGGAAGGGACTGGAGGGCTGGGTGGAAAAGGTGAAGTAATTAAGAGGTACAGGCTGGCAGGTACAAAATCGTCACAGGAATGTAAAGTACAGCAGAGGGAATATAGTCAATTACAGTATGGTAACTATATATGGTGCCAGGAGGATACTAGGAGTATCGGGGGGACGCTTTGTAAAGTGTATGATCGTCTGACCACTATGCTGTACACCTGAAACGAATGCAAAATAATGTTGACTGTTAACTGTAATTGAAAAATAAAGATTAAAGGTTAATACTGTAAGAAAAGACTCAACAAGCTCCTGGGCAATTTTATGCTACAACTACAGTAACAACAACAAAAACCCAAAAGAAATAACTAGCATAAGGTGGGCTCATGGTCAGAGGTCAAGAGACAGGGAGTAGTCAAAGGTGACTCTTGTGAGTATTCCAGCCTTAATAATGAAGGCCTGGGGCTATTCTCGACTAACAGGGGCAAGCCAGAATAATTTGGGTGCAGGTGATGCGTGTATCCATAACTTACACCCCTTTTGACTCAAAAGCTGAGTGTGGGCCCAGAGCAGGCCCCTGGAGGGTAGAATGTGATTCAGAGAGAGCTCTGCCCTGCAGTGAAACCAAAATGCCTAGTTTCTGCTGCCTACATGCCCTCCTACACTGGCGAGCAAAAGGAACAAGCTCTTTATTGAAATGTCTTTGAAGAGAGCTATGCTATAGCCCTGGGGAGATTCTATAAAGTAGAATTGAGCAAAGCTTAAGAGGCTATCAGCAACTTTTTGGTTTATAACTGCCGCAGAGCAACGTGTGTGTACCTAGAGAACCCTAAGACTGAGAACTGAAGTTCTCATCAAATTGCCCTTTTTGGAGAGCAAAAGTCGGGGGAAGTTTTAAAGCACAGCCATTTGACTATCACGATAATAAGGATATATGTTCATGTGCAATACATACATGCATACAGTGGTCTCATGAGTCATGTGATTGGGCAATGTTAAAATTTAAAAAAAATTTTAAATTATCTTTTAGAGAGAGAGAGGAAGGGAGGAAGAGAGACATCAATGTGTGATTGCTTTTCGGAAATGTTAAATGTTAACCATTATTCCACAATTTGAGTGTGGTTCTCCTTGGTGACAGACTGTGCATTAAAAAAAAAAAAAAAAAGATTATATTCATTATTTTTAGAGAGAGGGGAAGGGAGGGAGGAAGAAAGGGAGAGAAACATCAATATATGGTTGCCTTTCACTTGCCTCCTGCTGGAGACTTGGCTGGAGACCGGGTATGTGCCCTGACTAGGAATCAAACTGGTGACACCAGGGTTCACAGGCCAGTGCTTAATCCACTGAGCTACACCAGCCAGGGCCAAGAATTGTGCATTTTTTAATCCTTATCTCAGGACCTGTTTTTTTTTTTTTTTTTTGAGAGAGAAACATTGATCCTTCTGGAACATGTCCCAACCAGGGATTGAACTCATAACCTGGGTATATGGGAATGTGCCCCGACTGGGAATCAAACCTGTAACCTTTTGGTCTACTGGACAACACTTCAACAAACTGAGCCACATTGGCCACAATGGCTGAATGTGTATTTCAACCACCATTGCTTTTCCCACAAAGTACCACCAGAAAAAATGTTTGACTTTATATATACTGCTTCAAATGCTTGCATTTTTTCACATATCTCTTATTACCTCAATTACGCAACTATACTATGTCTATTTTATCTGAAGATATTAAAGAATGGAGTATTCTATAGAGGTGAATTTTCCAGGTAAGCATGGGTTTTTCCTTAATGCCAATTAAAAGCAAGTGAATTCTCTGGGGTGAAAATTTTTCTGAAATGTAAGAGACACTTTTGTCATCTTAGACAACATTAAATGAAATGAAAATCCATTACTTTCTTTTTGGTGTGACTCAGTGTTGTTACCATTGACTCAAGAAAATTAGAGGTATTTCGCTCTCTTTAAATGGCATCAGACTGCTCAGGTTTTAGAGTTCATTTATCTGCTATTTATTTATAGGTTCCTGACTCTCCAGTCTGACTAACCCTCATTCATTTTACCTCGCTGCTTTCTAACTGCAATAGGCAGGAAGGACAGCAGGTGGTTTCTATGGCATTGAATGCATATGACTGTGTGGAATTTAGTGCACGGATTGTCTGATATCCATGTTGGCATTCAAAAAAGACTATTTAAAAATTACTATTTCCTGGTTCTGAGTATTTGAAGTTTCTGCATAAGAGATCTTTAGATAAATTAAGTATTATAATATTTTAGGCAGGAAAATTTTCTAATTAATCTAACTTGAGCTCTTCCTGCTATTAGGGAGTTAGGATCGAATATTTCCAGACTCTTAGGGAGGGCAGTTGCTAAGTGACATAAACACTTCTGCCTAAAGCTTAGGTGGCAAACACAAGGCCCTCAGGCCGTTCTGGCCCTCCACCTTGTTTTATCCCATGGGCACCTTGTTTCTACCTGGCTCGCTTAACTGTTAAGGAGTAGTTACATTAATACAGTCCTAGAATTCCATTCGGCCCTTTGAAGGCAACCTTGAGGCTGATGTGGCCCCCAGTTTGACACCTCTGGAAAGTGGGAATGGAAGTGAGCCCTGATTAATAAAAATAGCAGCTGTGATGTGCCAAGCCCTCCTCTAAATACTGTACCTGTATAACTCTCACTTAACCTTTCCCATGACCCTCACTGGAAAGTATATTCTTATTTTCCAGTAGAGATACCTGAGGCTTGGAAAAGCAAATTAAGTTATTCAGAAGTAAATTAACTTATTCAAAGACACATAGCTGGAATTCCTGTGCTGTCCTCTCAAACATGACCCTGCTGAAGGCCTCTGGCTGTCTGATGGATGACTCATCTGAATGAAGGGAAGCCACACAGAGGTTAGAGGGAGTAGTTCATATTGGATGTTGATGGCTATTGCTTTCAAGCAAAGAAAGAGCCTGTGGAGGGAACAGGTGCAGTAGCAGCAGAGGCCAGGCAGCTTCAGGCCATGATGACCTGCTGCTCTGTCGCTGGAGCCTCATATTCCCCTTATTTTTTTGCGGCACTCTACTCAATGGACTCAAAGGAAAAGAAAAGCCTACTAAAAGAAAAGAATCATGACTGTTAGTCATTATTCCTTTTGTTCTCTATAGCTCAGAATTCATCTTCTGTTATTTCCTATAAAACCATCAACTTGCAGAAAAGGATTTGAAAGAGGCCCAAATACAAAGAAAGGAACAGGGTTCCGCATCCTCTCTATGGCTTTGGCAAGAGGACCTACTGGTTGTTCAGATTATTCACATTTTATCATTGATCATTAGCTCATTTGGACTTTGCTTTTTAGGTAGGGATTTTTTTTTTTTTTTTAGATGCTCAGGGTAGAACTAGAATAAAGTGAGTTGTTAAAGAAAGATAAATTCCAAAAAAGGAAAACAAGGCCAAATGGAATGGCATGAAAAAGTGAATGTTTTTAGCTAGCAATGCATTTAATTGAGGTAAAATAGCACAAAGTAGAATATAATTCTTTTCTGTCCAGGATTTCTGTCTTTGAGTCTATTGCTTTGTTATTCATTTCTGGATATCAGTGAGAGATGTATCTTTCCTTTTCCCCTCTTTCTTATCATTCCACTGCAACAAAACATAGCTTGAAAGTTATGTATAAATAGATGCATAGGTACATTCAAGAAATATTTATATTCTGTTTATTTTATTATACACACCCTGCATTTGTTTTGGTTATATTTTCAAGCCAAGGTTTCAATTACCTTTTCCTCTATATTCCTTCCTTCCTGTTCTTCTTCCCAAAAATATTAGGTAAGAGTTATTAAAGTGCCAGGCACTGTGCAATGATTTATAAATATATAAATATATATACACATATATTTATACCTATATATATATATTTATACCAATACATATTTAAAGGTTCCTAGTTTATAATGATATATTATAGAATACCTATATCTATCTACAGATAGATATATAGTCTGTCCTGAAAGTATTGAACCATATAATATTTTAATTATATTGACATTGGCTTGATACTTTTTGGACAGACCTTGGACACACACACACACACCACCCACCCACCCACCCACACACACATTAACTAGGTGACTATACAAATATATAGAAAATTTTATTTAAAATCTTAAGTAGGAGACTTTAAAATGGCAGTGTAGTCACTTGCACATTGACTTAAAGTCTCCTAGTTGATTTGTATATTATATAATATACATAGGGATATACCTATATTGTATATATTTATGTACTTTGCCTACCTTTAGAATTATATACTTATCCTTTTCTTATGTTTTTGGATAATTGGGTAGATATAATGTAATCAAATCTTTACTAAATTTAATGATATTGTGATTCTAGATATTTATTTGTTCCTCTGGAATGGGGACAATAGCTAGATGAAATTCAGTTCGAAGTTTATAATCTTAAAAACTCCATTAACTTTATTAGTTAAAAGAGAAAATATAGGTTTTAGATGGTGAGAAAAATGTACCTAAGAGAGATTTTTTTCTCCAACCATAGCTGTTTAAAATAAGAAACAAGAGAATACATTAACAGCTAAATGAGCTAAATTTAGCCACAGAGAAAAAATTTTAAATTATGTATTACAGCATCCTTAAAATTCTGAGTGAAAAGAAATTGGTGGGTTTATACCATGTACAATGGACAATTCTAATTCCTTTAAAAAAGCAGGTTATTCATGCTTTAGAAAAAAATTCCTAAATTTTATTAAGTAATAGAGTGGGTTTGCCCCACAATTAGTGGCTCTTCATAATTATACTGTCAATCTGAAAGAGTAGGTAAGGCCACATTCAAACATACGTTAACGTCATGGCCCTAAGACTTGAAAAAGTGGGGCAGTCTCTAAAATAAATTGGACAGTGGCAAGAATTTTCTTTTCAAAAGAAGCAATATTATGTGAAAGACAAATCCTTTAATTATTCAAGACAATATCCTATCCAGGATCTCCTCATGTTTTTACAAAGACCACCTAAAGCATGCCCACCACGCCACCAGGAACTAACAAGGAAGACAGCGCAGGCGTGGCCAATAGCATCCCTGATTCTGATTCTGTGAAGGAGGAGATCAGGAACATTTTCCAGGTTGCTCTGATTTTGGGTCTGTCAGGCTAGTTCAATTTCACTAAGAGTTCCCAGGTGTGACAGGCAGTCAACAGCTTTGCTGGGCATGACAAGTTTCATTTCAAGGAGTCCAGGTGGTAATTTCAAGTAGACTGGCTGCTTCTATAGGTCCAATCAAGCCAAGGTTTCAATTACCTTCAAGCACTACTTCATTGAACCACCTGAGGCCAACGCAACAAAGGCTGGAAAAGAACTAGAAAGTCCCTTAAAGGAAAAACACATTTTAGCTGCTTTCTGAATCAAGCGTCTTAAACATACCCTTTTATAGTGACTGATTCTATATTTTCGATATGGTTGAGGAAAGAAGGCATTTCTGGATTTAGGATAAAATCTGGGAAAGAGACTCCCTCCTTCTCACTGATAACTTAAAATGACCTGTGAAAGAGTATTAGGTACTCTGCTCCCTGATTCAAATTTGTTTTGGACTTTACCCACAGTTTCTAAAATGACCAAGTTTAAAAATTTTGTAAATGTTTGACTTAAGTATCAAACAAAAGAAATTTAAAAATGTCAGTCTAACCCTGGGTGGGTGGCTCAGTTGGTTGGAATGTTATTCCATGCACAAAAAGGTTGTGGGTTCTATTCCCGGTCAGGGCATGTACCTAGGTTGCAGGTTCAATCCCTGTTTGAGGAGAATACAGAAGGCAACCAATCAATGTTTTCCTCTCTCTCTCTCCCTCCTCTCCCTTCCTCGGTCTCTAAAATCAATAAACATATCCTATGGTGAGGATTAAATAAAATGAAAAAGTCTACATTTTACACTGATACACACCAAATATGTAAATCACATATATGCATTAAACACATAGAGAATCATTCCTACGTCAAATATTCTGTCCAGCTGTCAGCTAACATTCATGTAGTCTAAATTTTAGTTTTTGAAAATACGTTCTCTGGATCCATTTAAGCCTCTGTTGTGATTCCAAGAAAGAGCTTCATATTTTGATTCAATAGTTGTTTTTTGAACACCTTCAGATGCAAAGTTGGGGTTTTAATTGAATATCTAGTGAAATCAGAGGATCTTTAGTATATGGGATAGCACAAATTATTTTTTCCTGCTTTTCCCTATCGAGACAGGATAGGTTTATTACAACACTCTTGAACGAAGTGCTTGATGTATAGAACCTTTTAGGAAGATGGATTTTATAATTTTTAATAATAGTTATTATATAAAATAATGTTTTATTTTAACATATATTGCATAAATAAATGTTTTAGTAATATAATAATATGTAATTATGTAATAATTAGACCACTTAACTGGTTCTATTGGCATGAGCAAGACATTTTTGTTTTATACACAAGGACAGTAATGATATCTTCCTGATAAGTTGTTAGGAGAATAGTAAATTAATATATGTAAAATAGTCAGAGAAGATGTTGGCATATTCTTGGAGAAATTAAAGTAGCTTGACAGATAAGCTAAAAAACTAAGCCACCTAGAAAATGCAGGTCTTTGACAAATGCTGCTGCTATTATTGTTATTATTTGAAGTCCTAGTTTTCTCACTGGGAAACTGAACAGGTGAATTTGATATTGACAATTTCTGCAGTTTCTCTCTTTTGCGGACCCTCTGCTGCTCTGCCTTTTAACTTTCTAGGAAGTGACCAGTATCCCAGACAAGTGGGTCAGATTAAATTTAACTCAAATAACAATTTACCTTGAAGTATTAAGAACCCATGGTAGCAAAAAGAAGCAGATGAATAACTATTTGTCTTGCTCCATGTAAATAAGTTTTCTGTGTTTGCTTTTCTATCATGGCAGAATGATGAAATGATGATAAGCAGGTAATTTTCCCTAGGAGCTGGAAAACTTGGCCTAGGTTTGAATGCTTTGGGATCCAGAAGGATGGAGACCCAGCTCAGCCTTAACAGGGAGCAGAACAGCTTGGCAAGTGGTCGTTTCAGCTCCCTGGAGGCTCATTCTGATACATTAATTGTGTGTTATAAATCCAGGAGAATGTTTGTGCGGGCTGAGAGGCAGTTCCTGCAACGGCCATGCAAATGCTTCACTCCCCAAATAGTTGCTCTCTTTTGCAAGTATCTTCCTATGCAAAATATCAGCCAGACATGAGGGCTGTAAACTGCTTAAAATTAGATTTTGAGGTAGTGAGCATGTCCTTTCCTGCAAAAGACATGTTTTGCTAACATGTCCCAGTATTCTGGCTCCCCAAAAATCCAAGTGTTACGGAAGGCAGCTATTTAAATATTAACAAAAAAGGAAGGGAGCAAGACACCTAATTGTGCTGGATTAACCAGGAAGGGGCAGCTTCACAGATGCTCCAGGGAACATCTGCATGCCCCACCAAATGGATACCAATCCCCTAGCAAGCAGGGAAGATTACCTTCCAATCTTCCCAGGGAACAACTGCCCATTCCTCCAGATTAATGGGGGGAGGGGGACCAGTGAGGGGAAAAGTCCTCTGCTGAGGCATGTGCAGTAGAAGCCAAGATGGCCACCATGAAGGGGAGGTTTCTAGCCTGGAAAAATCTAGGAAAAGAGCATGAAGCCAGGGAAGATCCAGGAAAGGGACTGTGTAGGGGGAGGCAGTAGCATAGCCTTGGAAGGTCCAGGAAAAAGGCTGGATAGTTTGAAAGGAAGACTTTCAAATATCATCAAAGCTTAACAAAGGCCCAAGGTGCACTCTGTCTCTTTTCAGCAGATGTGTAGACCCAAGGGCAGTGCCAATGAGCTGAATGGGAACAGAGATTGTGCTGGGCCACTGCAGCCTCGGATACCAGGCTAATGGCATGGCAGCTCTGGATCTTGGCCTTCCTTCTGGGCTTGGTGGGGCCAAGTGCTGACCTACAACTCCAGAGGCTGGACTTCTACTGTGAGGCAGAGCTGAATCACCTGGTCGTGGATGAGACACTGGGCATGATGTACCTAGGGTCAGTCTTTTGTTTATGCTCCAAATAAATCTTGCTGCTGTACTTCAAATCCTCCTATGCATGTATCCCTCAAACTGTGGAAGAATCCTGTTTCTTCAGGCAACACAAGATTTTCTGTTTCTAAATGCATAGAGCAAGTTTTTTGTTTGTTTGTTTGTTTTGTTTAATATGCTTGTGAAGCAGCCAAGAAGATACAATTTTACTAGAGAACAACAGTCCAGGGAAGAAAACAGATGTTATTTGTCAATAGTTTAACTTCAATGATGTTTTACAAAATGAACCACTCCTGATCAGACATAGATTTATTGGCAATACTGCTTGCAAAACAATCCCAAAGGGGGAAAAACAGGCAAAAAGAGAAATAGAGCATACATGAGAAAAGAATAAAAGGGAATTAAAACATATATTTTATTTATTATTTTTAGAGAAAGGGGTAGGGAGAGAGGCAGAGAGGAGCAGAGACATCAATGTATGATTGCCTTTCACAGACACCCAGCTATGGACCTGGCTGAAGACTTGGCTTGCAACCTGGTTATATGCCCTGACTGGGGAATTGAACCAGCAACCTTTGGGGTCGCAGGCTGGTGCCTTATCCATTGTGCTACCAGCCAGGACCTTAAAAGGGAATTTTTGTTTGTGGTTATTATTGGTTTCTTTCTTAAAAATAATTTTTTAAAAGATTTTATTTATAATTTTTAGAGAGAGGGGAAGGGAGGGAGGAAGAAAGTGAGAGAAACATCACTGTATGGTTGCCTTTCACCTGCCACCAGCTACAAACCTGGCTGGAGACCTGGCTTGCAACCTGGTTATGTGCCCTGGCTGGGGAATCGAACCAGTGACCTTTGGGTTCACAGGCTGGTGCCTTATCCACTGAGCCATCAGCCAAGACTATTATTGGTTTCTAACTTGTTTCCAATATAGCTTTTGTTGCATTTAAAGATTATGTTGTATGGTGACCCAAGTCCTTTTCAATAATAGATCACTGTTTTGTAAGGCAACAGCTGTTATATATGTAAGCTTGCTGGTTGTGTCATACCAGGGAAACAGGAGCCTTACAGGGCCAGCATGGTGGCCCCATTTGTGGAGAATGCAAATCAAACCAGGCAGGACTGGCAGGAGTACATCAGTGGAAGCCTGCATTCATCACCAATGTCAAGTACAAGCTGGGTCTTCATATTTCTTTTTTGTCTGCAATGTCTTCTTATCTTATAGCCCCCTCACTGGGAACTGTGTATTCAGGGTACAAAGGGTCTCTAGTAGGTTTTGACTACCTCAAATTCCACGATGCCTAAGAATCTGTGATACCAACTCAGCAAGTAGCCCAGCAAAAGGTTGGGACATTAAATTAATTCAAATTAATTGTATCACATAAACTTCATGAGTGAAAAGGGTCAAGTGGTCAGGCTTATCTCTGCATTATAATATTTAACAATTATCCTCTGTTCAAATGTTAGAGTATTATGCAATCCTCAGTAGATGCCTAGAAATAGCATTCATGTGCAATTTCAATAGTTAGGGAGGACTTTGTGAGGCAGATGTGGTGTTGGCATGTTTTTAAATCCAAAGTTTTTTTCAAGTGTTCTCAATAGGACCATATCATTGATAATAGAATGACCCCACAGTATACACTTACCAAGGCAGCTCAGTTAAAAAAAAAAAACAGTTTTGAGAATTGGTACAAATGGGGAAGAGTTGTTAATAGCACTGACTAAGGTGCTATAATCAGACACTTACTCTTTTCTAAAAGCATGGCTGGGAGGGCTTAGTTGCACTGTCAGTAATCTTTTCTCAAGTTTAAAATTCATTCTATAAATCTTCTCAGTGTGGAAATTTCACTATGAAATAATGAATGATTTAACACTAAAAAAGTATGTTTACATATAGTATGAAAAAATGAAAGATTTTAATGCTAAATGAAAAATCCCATCGTATAAAGATGACCTGATTATAACTATGTTATGTTAAAAATAAATCTAGGCCCTGGCTGGTGGCACAGTGGTTAAGGCTCTGGCCTGCAAACCCAAAGGTTGCTGGTTCGATTTCCAGCCAGGGCACATAACCAGGTTGCAAACCAGGTCTCCAGCCAGGTCCGTAGCTGAGGCAGGTGAAAGGCAACCATACATTGATGTTTCTCTCCCTCTCTGCCTCTCTCCCTTCCCCTCTCTCTAAAAATAATAAATATTAAATAAACATAAAATAAAATAAAATAAATCTAAAAACGTACGTGTAGGAAAGAAAAACACTTCAGAAGGAAATTCAACAATAGTTTGTGGTACTTGTGGGGCTATGAGTGATATTTTTCCTCCTTTTATTTTTTGGTGATCTTTAAATTTTCTATTGTAAACATATTTTTAATCAGCATATATTACTTTTACAGTGGAACCATGAACTGGATAAAGCTACCTTAACAATCAAGTGCAAGATGATTGCTCATTGCCAAATGCAAAATTAACTTGTCAAAAAGTAAAAATAATAATTTGAAATATAAAAGACAACTCTGTGTAAATGAATCACATCATCTATGAAAAGCAGTGCTGGATGGGACCTAGCAGTTGTCTGGATCCTGTTTCCACCTAATCAGGTCATTTGAAGGTGAGAATTTTTAAGGCTAGAGAGTTAAAAGCCTGTTCTTCTCACATAAGAAGACAGAAGAGTAAAGAACACAAGATGTTTTATTGAAACAAGTCTGGCTTACAGTCTTGATGCTTCTCTATAACTCTGTGTCCCTAGGGCAAATTACTTAACCTCTCTAAGCTTTAGAGAAGAACATTGATAATAATATATATTTCTTATGGCAGTTTTCAGATTTAAATGAGACAGGGTACTAATTGCCTAGTGCCTAAAGGTGCCCAATAAATGGAAGCTTTTTAACATTATCATTATTTGAGCCTCTTTGGTCCCTCAGTGGCCCCCAGACCAGAAATATTTTGGTACCTCTTCTCTTAAATGTAAGGGAATGCAGATAACTACTGAACCCTCTGTCCTGTGTCTTTCAATGTTAGATAGGATAAATATTTCAGGTCATGGCATTTTTTTTTAAAGGATAAGAGTTATTGTTTCATCATCTCTTGATCTCTGGCCTCTTTCAGCTTCTTCACCATTTATGGTTTTCCTTTATTGCAAAATTTTTCAAATGCATTTTCTATCCAGTCTCCATTCCTTTCAGCCTTTTTCTCTCTTGAATGCACTCCATTCAGAATTTGCTCCCCCAACACTACCGAACCTGCAATTCTCATGGTCACCAATGAACTCCACCTTGCTAAACCTGATGGCGAAGTTTTAATTTTTGTAGTCCTTGATTCATTGGCACAAGGTCATTCCCTCTTCCCTCCCATATATTTACTTCATGTTTTTCATCATCTTTTCCCTATTGGAATGTTGGCTGAATGAAGGAAGGCACTGCTATACCCCCAGGTCCTAGAATAGAGCCTGGCATGTAGCAGGCATTCAGTAAGTGCTCATGAAATGAATGACTGCAAAGTATACAGTTTGGTGAACGAAAGGTTGCAAGGCGGACATTACCTTGTTCTGTGTGGCTTTGAAGTGGACCCTAAGTGGAATGTGAATGAATAGTATAAACTGAAGCCCACCCTGTGGATGCCACTAGCAGTTCCTGGACTTCTGCTCAAGACTTAGAATTAGTTGGCATGTGTGATGTTCTGGCTTTCAAAAGAGATGTATTTTTTGCTTGGGTGTTTCTGCCATGAGCTTTGGTTGCATATGTCCAGGTTTATGTGTATGTGAGGTATGCTGGTCTGGCACCTGCTCTGCTTCCTGCATCTCTGTGTGTCTGTACCCACGGGGTGTCTGGGAGTTTTTCAGCATCTTATAAAGAGGTTTAAAAAATTTTCCTCTGGCTTACCTTGCTGTGGCTGAGAAAGCTACCAAGTGTGCTGAGCTGGCGGAGAGACAGAATCAGCCCCTACAAGGAAGTAAAACAGCTGCACTGGGGACAGAGAGCTTTGGAGGGGAAGACAGCGAGATTATGGCTCATGGATGGCAGATGGTTGACGCTTGGTTAGAAAGTGGGTTGTCAAGGGATGTTTTCTGTGAGGCCGAGTTGGCACATGGGCCTTTAAGCCATAGAGAGGCCAGTGATAAGTCTGGGCAGTCTCAAGCTCTGTGCCCTCCCCTCTATCATCCTGCGCCCATTTTTTGTCCACATGGAACTTGCAAGTTAGTTCTTGTGAGCCCTGAGTTTTGGGCATGCTGGTAGGTGTGATATCTGGCTGCTGGACTTTCCTCTGGAGCCTTTGGCCACTCAGTGCAACTCTGTGAAGGTGCAGGGGCTGGGAATGGTGCCGTGAGGTCTGCTGCTTTGAAATAGGTGTTAAGAGGAGAGATTTCTGTGAGAGCCATGGAGAAAGAGTTGACCATTCCAAGTGGCTTTATATGATTTAAGTGTTTTCAGAAAGTGCAGCCTGTGACAGGAATTATTTTCCCTATTTCCTTCCAGTCAGCGTGTATGATTTTTGCAATGTGAAATGCAGGCCTGGGGAGAAGGAATGAACAAGTGAAAGGAGAGGGAGAAAGATAACGGAGAGGAAGAAAGATAAATGAGAGGAGCTGTTCAATTTTTTGGTGAGATTATATATTCTTCCTCATGCTTTCTCTTTGTTTTTTCTTAGAGATAGTGTGACAAAGTGAAAAGAGCAAATGCTTTGGAATTAGACACATCTGTGCTTGAATGCTGGCTGTTTCAGTTATAATGTTGATTTAGGCAAGAAACCTACTTTCTCAAAATTTCTTAATCGATAAAACTAGAGAAATAACACCTACCACACAGCATTGGTTTGAGCCTTAAATGAAATATAAGCAAAGTTCCTAGCACAAAGTCTGAAATAAAGCTCATTCTGAATAGTAGTTACAGAAAGGGTGTGGGAAGCATCAGACATGGCAGACCTGGACTTCATTTGTTAAGCTACTCAGCAAATATTTAAATTGAGCATCTGCTTTGTATCTAGAAATATGTGACATGTTGGACAATACAGATGTGACTGCTAAAGGTGTAGATAGACAAAAACACATGGAAAAATAATAAATAAGGGAATTGCAAAGTGTGGCAAGTGCTATTAGGAAATGAACAGTGGAATGAAAAGGGGGAACTGCTGTATATAGGGTGGTCAGGGAAGGCTTCCTGGAAGAGGTAATGTTCAAGATGAGAATGAAGAATGAGAAAGAGCCAGCCATATGTAGGCTGGAAGGTAAGGATTTCAGGCAGAAGGAAGGATGCAAGCTAATGCCTGTGCCCAAAGAGGATCCAGGGCTGTTTAAGGTACTGAGGTAAGAGATCAGTGTCAGCAAAAAGAAGAGACCTAGGGTGAAAGTATTGGTAGTCATTTCTAGGGAAAATCTCTCTTTCAAGACTGCTGTTTTACCCCCTCCCCAACCCCTGTCCCAAGAACGTGCTACCTTGTAAAAGATTTCTCCTTTAGTTACTATTTATGTCCTCGTGTTTGATTGCTTTTAGTGTTGTTAGATGAGAGGTTGATGAGTTTTTGTGAACGCTCTCTTGTTTCCCTATGAGAACAAAGTCTCCATCTCAATTGTTTCATAACAGAATCCTCCAACCCATTCCCAGAGAAGCCTGGTGAAAGTCCTCTCATTCCAGCCTTTGCACTCATGCAGCACCTGTTGGACCTGCTGGTGAAAATCCTGTTTCTCCCAGACCCAAGTCCTCTGGGAGGCTGACATACTGCCAGAAAAACTCAAACTCCATTTCTTGGGTCTCCCGTCACCTGCCTCCACTGGGAGGGCTGAGAGTGGTAATCTTCATCTCCCCTGGGCAGGACCTAGCCTTCCTCCCACCTGGAACAAGTCGGTGGGAAGTAGTTAGGGAGGTTTATTTCATTCATAGCTTGAGAGGCTGTGCTCTCTGCTCCTTCAAAACTAGGGTGGTAGTTCTTTGAATGGACAATGACAATGGGGGAATGGTAGGAGGAGGGCTGACTATGCCACTTACTAGCACAGTCACCTCTAGGAAATGGTTACCTTCTCTTAGCACATCTTTTGTCTGCAAAAATAGGGACAGGATTATCTCTCTCTTAGTATTGTGGGGAAGATAAACAGAAAAAGCAACTGATAAGCTAGGTATTCATTTACTCTTTCTTCCATCTTCTTTTTTCCCCCTCTACTAGGTAGTGACACCTTCTCTCTCATCTGTCCTTTATCATTTAATAGCTTATTGTTGGTGTGTGCTGAGAGCCCTCAGCATGGGAGCGAAGCCCCAATAGTCTTATTAAATGTCAAGCCAAGTGCCTGGAAAAAATGTGATCACAATATTTAACATCAAGTTGGTTGCAGCCAGTTCCATTTAATTATGCTGTCTGTCTGCTCCAGCCCTCACCAGGCCTGCTCTCAGGGTATAATGGTACTTCAGTTGTGGTAGCTTTAAAAATGAGGAGCTCCATACATAAAATTTTAATACACTTTCCAGAAAAATTAAGCCCATCTCCTGTGGCAAATTGTGCCAGACCTTGTCCAGGCTCGCAGGCACAGAAGCCAACTGAATATATGCAAGGTAATGGTGCAGGAACAAGGGGTTCTCCATATCAGGAAGTCCACCTGCAGAGCTTTACCACCTTTCACATGGCAGGCAATTACATCAGGATCTCTAGCCGTGGAAGCCAGGCAGCAATAGTTTTTAAAGTTCCACATAATTCTCATATGCAGCCAAGGTTGAGAATCACTGCTGTGTGGTTTCTTAACACCCAAAACCTATATGCTTCTATGGATTAACTATGTGTCTGTTTCTATGGATTAAAAAGAAGGAAGAGGAGGAGGAGAAGAAGAAAAGTATAATCATGTGGCCAACACAGGCCAATGGGATGGCCCACGAGATGGGGGCAAATAAAGTGTGAGTCATGTCATTATGGACATGAAGGTGAAAGAACAGCCCTACCGTGAAGACTGAGCACCAGCTCCTGTAACTGATAACTGTGCTGATAACAAATAGTGGGGTTGGGCAGTAGAATAAAGATAATACAAGGGAAAAGAGGACAGAGGACAGGAGGAAAAGGAAAATAATGTATAAGATATAGAAGGAGATTAGCAGGTAAAACTCAAATTCCCTTTGAAGGAGAAAATGGCTGACTAAAGCAGATGAAATCCAAAATCTGTGACAGTGGTAAAAGTAGCAGCGATACTCTTCTTTGCGGTAGATGTTTGTCTTCCCAGATTAGAATAATTTTCTCAGGGCAAGGTTTGGGTTTGGTGAAGGCAGATAAAAAATAGGAAAGGTGATATATTAAGCAACAGGTAATCAACAACAGGCTCATGGTTCTGGCTGAAACCTTGAAATTTGATGAATACATTCATTTACTGAGCCTCACATCTAACAAGAAGAGCATACATATATTAAAAAGTGGGGCCCTGGCTGGTGGCACGGTGGATAGGGCACCGGCCTGCGAACCCAAATGTCGCAGGTTTAATTCCCCAGCCAGGGCACATAACCAGGTTGCAAACCAGGTCTCCAGTCAGGTCTGTGGCAACCATACATTGATGTCTCTCTTCCTCTCTGCCTCTTTCCCTTCCCCTCTTTCTAAAAATAATGAAATAAAATCTTAAAAAAAAAAAAAGGGGGGGGATGAATGAATTTAAATGATAGGAGGTCTTTTTATACAATTGATTAGCATGGAAGAGAAAGCAGAAAGTACCTGGTGTTCAGACACCTGGTTTACAAAAAATCATGCTTATCAATAGCCTTAATAGCCCCTTCCCATTGACTTCCTTTTAAACTCTCCACTCCCCTTTTTCCTGCAAACTATGGGTCAAAAATACAACAAAGCTCAACAAATTTGAGTAAATTTTGTGGAATCAGAGGAGGAGGAAGGGAATAAGCTGGGAAACATCTATTTTGGTACAGTGATTTTTCAAATTTTAGTTCTACAATCGGCAGTCAATGAAATATTACTGGAAAAAGGGTTAGAGAACTAAGATAAATTGAAAACAGAGAAAGAGTGGACCAGAGGCTGTTCATAATTGGTGATTTCCTGAAATACATGATTTAGCCTGTATATGGTTCCTGTGAATTTAACTTAATTGCTGCCACGGAGAGGCCTCTATAATACAGTGGTTTTAAACTCTGAGTTCTTCATACCTCAGGAAATCTGAGAACTGGATGTATTCTTCCCATAATATGCTTGTGGTAACAAAATCTTGCATATATTTTTAAGGGATTTGCAGAACTCCCTAAAGACTTGTAGTTAATTCTCTGACAATAGGCTAAGAATTTGTTCTCTATTGAATTCAGAGACAACACTGGCCTGTATGTTTCTATTTGGAATAGAAGAATTCCTGTTGGGGAATAGGTTGCAGGGTGCAGGTAGAGAATTGATCCATTGCTTGTCAGACATAGTGCATTTAGCACTTGAGAGAGGATCTGTATGAGGCATAGATTTGTCCTCAGGAAAAATTAGATTTTATTAGACTACAGTATAAGTGACCAAAGTAGTAGGGCTAGTATTTGTGGTTGGAAAGGTAGACTAGATCTGGATCATGGGAGTCTGAATCAGACTTAGGAATTGAAATTTAATTCTGAAAGCCCATACGTCCCAACCTACAGCATTCTTGTACATTTTTTATCTTTCTTGCTATATTTATATATAAACACTATAATTAGAACATTTTCTTCAAATTAATTTCCTTTAAAATTTGTATTTGTTTAGGCTTTTATAATTATTTCTAATGTATATGCAAATAAGCATGTAACTCTATAAAATAAGAATATTATTTGCATTTCACCTGAAATAACCTCATTTGCAATCTGCATTTCTCACTTTGGGAAACACTTGTGAAGGCAATGGGGGTTTCATTATGAGAGTTGCTCTTTAAAAGGAGTCATTCAGCCGTTGTTTGTTAGTTAGAATGGAAAGAATAAAGGCTGTGGGACCAAGCAAAGACCAACTGTCTAGATGGGCATGGTGAGACCATGGACTCAGGAGGCAGAGTGGAAATACAGAGAGGAATCCCTCCAGTTTGTAGGAATATTCTCCTAGGTTGAAACTCAAAACAACTGTTCTGTAAGTTATATAGCAAGTAAACTCTTAAAGTAAATAATACAATATGTTTATTTTTGTGTATTATTTATGTCATTTGTTATACTAATTAATTTTTCTCAATAAAAGTGATTAATATCTATGTCTCTCAATTGCCTCTAATATACTGATTTTTTTGCCTTTTTAAAAATTGTTGTTCTTTCACAGTTGTCTCAATGTTTCACTCATTGTTCTCCCTGCTCCCATAGTCAGTCTCTACTGATGTTTTTAATAATTATGGCTGAAAAAGGCCAAGAGCTTTACAATTTAGAAAGTTGTTTGGTTATGAGAGAGAACCTGAGATCTGCATAGTGCACTTGAAAATCAAATGGGCCTTTTCTATATACTTCTTTAGACTTCTCCAATTTGTTTAATTTTCCCTGTTAGGCAAAATATAGACAGAATTCTTGTCCCATTTCTGTGCAGCTCAAATAACACACAGAATGCACCAGTATTTTGTCCACATAAGGTGTTTTAATACTTTATACTTAAGATAAAAGGAGTTAGTATTAGTTGTCTTGGCAAGAAATTGTATAAGTAACGTTTCCTTCAAATTCTTGTTTTATTTCAATGAATATTTGGTGATGACATGCATTGATGTCTACTTTTGGGGTTTGAGTTAACCTGATTAAATAATATACTGGAAATATTAAATTCAGTATAATATCAAGTATAATTAAATATTATACTTGATAGAAATATCAAGTGACCTGGACATTGTTCTTACATTGTCCTTGTAGAAATATAATGACCGATACATAGGGGTAAGGACATCCCAGAAGAGCAACCAGGAATGTTTTTGTTTTGTTTTGTTTTTTCCTGAAAGAATCTCAAAGTCTAATGAACACTTGCTTAGATTACTCCAGAAATGAGAGAGAAAATGGGCTTCTACCTAAAGTCATTTTAAACTTGGTGATACCTAATAATTAGACTATGGAATCGGCTGAAATATGGTAAAAGGAGGCCAAGGCTTGCAGAAAGTTGCTCTGGGTTCAAGCCATGGGCTTGCCATTTAAGTCCTTGAGTTTTGGTTTCCCTGTATAAAATGGTGATGTAATACTGATATCAGCAAAGCTGGTTGTTGTATCAAATAAAATGACATAAAAATAATCTTTGTTAAATATAAAATGCTACATAGACATCATCCTTGTTCAACTAAAAGTATTTATTGCATGTTTTCTATGTTCTTTGCATATGTTAACTGATTTGTTATAATTAACCCCAATAATATAAATGCTATTATTATCTCAACTTTCTGGAAGAGAAAGCAAAGGCCTTTAGAGATTCAGTAACTTTCCCATTGTTTTGTGTTAAACTGATTCCAAAGCCTACATTAGGCTCATTCTTAGGACAGTGCTATTCTAATCATCTAAAAGAGTTTCAGAGCTTGCAAAACTTAACCTGCAACCCACTATAAATTGACAACTAACTAAATGCAAAACATTTTTAATGGAGCAAAACTTTTTTGTATCCTCTTTGTACTATCTCATTTAAAATGTGTGGACTTTGTTCATGTCAAGATGATAGTCAAATAAACTTAAAAGTAGCTAACACAATTCAGTGTCTATTTCAAAGAATATTTCTCTTTCCTCACAAAGGTTGAGTTGGAGAGAACTGTTTTCTAAACTTGCTACATGACTCTCTGATTTTCAGCTATTGGGCTTAAAAAGGCCTTTTTCAGTTGTGAGAAGTTTTTTTCCCTCGTAGGTTTAGGAGGTCTTCTGTACTTGTGTGGAATTCAGAAATGCAGGAGCTTGGAGGAAGGCAAGGTTAGTTATTTGTGCATTTGGAGTGGTCTCAAAATGGCAACTGAAGTGAGGATAGATGAAAGGGGAAAGAGCCGAGGATTGATATTTGATAAGTAGAACGAGGAGGAAAAAGAGGAACTAGCAATGGAAAGGGAAAATGAACTGTAACAGAAATGATGAGAAAATAGAGAATCAGGGAGTCTAATGTGACCAAATCCACGAGAAAGTAACTTTGAAGAGGGAAGAGGAGTGTTTCTCTACCCTCTTCTTTCTGATCCCTTACATTTGACCCCCCAAATTAATATGCTGCTGTGGATAGTTTTTCTTTGATTTCTATTTTTTACCTCAATAAAAATGATGAAACTTAGCTTATAGGTTGGTTCCCAGGGAATATGTAGTCTCAGACAGTGATGATAGGCTTTGAGATGTTTTGACCCAAGTGGGGAGTAAGCAGAGAAGTGATTTTCTTCAAGAATGATATGAAGTAAATAGAAAGTATTCACACAAAGTGCCCACCACTGCGTATTTTCTATGAGGCCACAAGGCCCAGAGGCCCACATTTCACTAGCTAAATAGACATCTATAGTGCAGCTGCTTATTCCATGTTACTAGGATGCCAGTACGAGAAAAATGTCAGATTTACTCCAGACCCAA
Source organism: Noctilio leporinus (assembly GCA_004026585.1). Taxonomy (NCBI): domain Eukaryota; kingdom Metazoa; phylum Chordata; class Mammalia; order Chiroptera; family Noctilionidae; genus Noctilio; species Noctilio leporinus. The sequence goes on along the minus strand of PVIW01000208.1, from coordinate 215,658 downwards.
ATCCCTTAGCTGAACTTGGCAATGGTTAGATGGACCTCAGAGTACCATCTCTCAGTTTGTAAAGGGCATCAAAGGCAGCTTGAAGGAGATAAGAGTGAAGAGAAACTCCTCTAGGCAAGGCGTCCTTGTTTTGTGTGCCCACTGTGCAGCGTGGTCGGTAGAAACTACATGGAGCAAACAGTCCTAGTGCAGCTGCTCTTGCTGCGTGCACTTCCTCTACCTCTCTTGGCCTCTGTGAGCCTCCCTCTAAGGACAAATAATGCCTACCTCACAGCCACCTCCTTTATGAAGCATGTCGTGCTGTCCATGCACAAAAAATTGACCCTCAAAAATGGAAATGGTTATAATTACACTTATGATGAAAAAATCCTAACTGATTTCTGCCCAGATGTGCAGAGAAGGACAAAATTAATTTCTTGTTGAACTCACATTGCCTTATCCAACAGCTAGGGATACCCCATGTATCTTGCAACAAAGATCTTACATTCAAATGCAGTTGACCTTTTCAATAGGAGCCATGATGAAAGACATGGCAATTATCAGTCAGAATCCCAGGGAAAAGTCCTTCGAAATACCCAGAAAAGTCCATTCAGCTTCATTTGGTTTTATGAATTTCAGCTGGCTCCTAGAACTTGGCTCATAACTGCTTTCCTAAGAAATGTGCAGGACTGCTGAAATGTGTAGTTCTGATCAGATTTCACAGTCAGCATTGGCCTGAGCATTGGCAAATCATTAGTACTCAGTCAGGAGAAAACCCATGCTGTGGCATGTGGAAGGTCAGGGTTCCCTGTGCCACATTGGGAGCAGAGGCAGTGGTGAACTGGATAGCTCTGAGCTAACACCTTCTAGATGGGACAATGCCAAGGGCACTCTCTGGGTTGACAGAGGCTCTTCTGGGCATGACAGTGAGCCCCATCTGCACGTTGGCTTCTCTATGCAGCAGGGACAGGCTGCAAAGGCCTACGTTTACTCCAGGATTATAGCTGTTGTCTCATCTTCCTTACCTCCACTTTCTTCACCCAGGCCTGGTAGCTGCGAAAAGCTTCTCACAAAGATCTCTTGGATATTTGCCAGAGATAGCTCTTGCTTACTTGAATCAAATTCCCCTTTTCTAAATGTTTGGCTTCTCAAACTTAAATTTGCCTTCCATTTTCCCTCCTGGAGGTCTCAGTGAGCCTGTGTGCATGCCAGCCCCCGTCCTAGGCAAAGAGACAGGGTGTGGAGCAGGACAGTTCCAGCCCATGTCTGGAGGCTCTTCCAGTGTAGCAGGGAAACTGTATGAAGGCAGACAGCTTGTGTTCCTCTCTACAGTTTCTACAACTCTGCAGCTGAGCCTGTTAGGGTCTGGCCTTGGTGACTCTCTGGAGGAGAAGTGCACCCTGATGTCCCCAGAGGTCATCATTCCAGGGTGATCACCTCCACCTTAGATTGTCTAACACCTGGGTGAGACTGCTAGCAGGGTCTCCTTCCCTCCCCTGGCAGCAGGTGGGCTCAGATGCCCTTAGAGAATAGCCCCTGCCTGCTGGGGCCTGTGGAGAATCTACCCAGAGTGGGCAAGCTCACATCACTGGCTTCAGTGAGATGATATCTGAATAAAAATATTTCCAACAAACATTAGACACCATTGGTTTTGAGCCCTAATTCCTGATTTTCTAATCAAGGGATTTTTGAATTTCATCTTCAACGTAAAGAGATAACTCTCTCATTGGGACAGTTGCAAACGTCACAAGAATTAGTGCCTGGGGAAACTTAGCATCCTGCCTGGCATGTTGCACATCTCATTACATGTTAGCTCATTTTTAAATTCCTATTCACCTAATAGAAGGTCTCTGTGACTATACCACATTCTGTAAGACACTTTTCCCAGATGTAGGAAATGTTTCTGTAGCTCTTGGAGGACACTTAGGAAACTAGAGAAGTTTCCAGCATTCCTTGGGCACATTCCTCCATTTTCTACCTGTATAGATTAGCATATTTACCTGGACCCTGTGTTAATAAGATAGCTGACAGTAAGCACATCAGTGATTCACCACTCACAAGCACAATGAAACCCCAAACCTAGGAGACGATCAACTGGAGCATTTCACAGGAGGAAACTGGTTTTATGTCTTCAACTCATTTGGTTGAGGCAATCAGGAGCATTTGGGTGAACTTCAATATGAAATGGCACTAAAACTGCCTCACATGATTCATTAAATTAGGGCAGGAAAAGCAGTGTCTTAGCTACTGAGGAGAGAAAACTGCAGAAGCCAATGAGGCATGAGGCACGTTGTAAGTTTGGCTAGAAGGAAAAAAAAAGTGTGTAATTCAAGAAAATGGTTAAATAGGCAGAGGGAACATGGGGAGAGCTCCGCCACTCATAGGGAACAGTGTTTACATACCAGTTCCTTCTTCTTCATGCACTCCATAAGGATAATGAACAGATGCTGTGCTTGGGTTCGAGTGTATGTGAAAGTCTTCTGGATGGTCACCAACAGCTGGTCCCGCAAAGATTCATTTATAAGCCTGCAATAAAAAACAATGTCAAAACAGGTCAACCAAGCTCCTATTCAGTATATAATGCCAAGACATATTATAGAGCATTAGAAAGCATCATGATCATTTAGATAGGAATTAATTCTTCCAGTATTTTTCTTGCAATAGTTATTTTGACCGGGATAATTAAAAAAAAATGCATTTAAAAATAAATCCATTTTAATGCCTCAGAACCTAAAAGAGTAAAATGAGATTTCATTTTCCTTCCTTCTTTTTTTTTTTTTGACATGGAATATGTTTAATTAATCATTAGCATTTTTTTGGTAAAAATTTAATATATGGCTTATCTAAAGATTTATATTTCAATTTCATCTCTAACTGTAAAACAAAGGTTATTATCTATCTCAGCAATAGATTTTTTTTTAAAAGGTTTTATTTATTATTTTTCAGAGAGAGGGGGAGGGAGAGAGGCAGAGAGGGAGAGAAACATCAATGTATGGTTGCCTTTCACCTGCCTCCAGCTATGGACCTGGCTGGAGACATAGCTTGTAACCTGGTTATGTTACCCTGGCTGGGAATTGAACCAACAACCTTTGGGTTTGCAGGCTGGTGCCTTATCCACTGTGCCACCAGCCAGGGCTCAGCAGTTGATTTTTGAGCATTGATAAGGATAAATAGAAATTATGTTTCCTTTAAATCATTTCATGTAGGTGGTAGCTTATCTTGCCTATGATTCAGGCTATCATTATTTATGTTGATATTTTGATGTGTTATAGCTAACAAGGGTCTGACCCATAGCAGGTAGCATATTGACTACTTTATTGAAAGGCAGTTTTTACATAACAGGAAATGAAAGCAAGGAGGGTGCATCACATCCAATTAATGCTCTATTATCTCTTAAATATAGACCAAATATAGACCAATCATAACTAAGTTTAACTCCCCTCTCACTAGCCTGGTGAGAACTGGGCTATTTCTATCAGCCATTAAATGGTTTGGAATAAAAATTTACCTTATGATTAACAGATAATGTCCAAAATCAGGGAGATAATACTCCTTTTAAGAACCAGTGACAAAATTATAATAATTTGCCTACTATTTTAAAGTTAATAATTTAAAAAAATAATTGGAGTATCAACAACTCTGACATATAATTATAAAATATAATTATTATCTCATTGGTGCTTACGAGAACCCTTTAGCCAAAAGATTTATACAATTTAAAAAGGAAGAATATTTTATCCCAAAAGAGCCAGATGCAGCCCTGGCTGGTAGCACAGTGGATAAGGCGCCGGCCTGTGAACCCAAAGGTCACAGGTTCGATTCCCAGCCAGGGCAACATAACTAGGTTGCAAGCCAGGTCTCCAGCCAGGTCTGTGGCTGGAGGCAGGTGAAAAGCAACCATACATTGACATCTGTCTCCCTCTCTGCCTCTCTCTCTTCCTCTGTTTATAAAAATAATAAAATAAAATCTTTAAAAAAAAAATAGAGAAGCCCATGAAGATCATTTAGGCAAACTTGCCACCCTTTGCTCCTTTAGAGGAAAAAAAAAAAAAAAAAACCCAGATGCAATGGTTACTAGGCGAATAAGGGGTAGAGCCAGAACCGGAACACAGTTCTTCTGATTCCTTGTCTAGTGCTCTTTCCACTTGACCACATTGCCTTTTATTGATAAATTTTGCTGCTTAAAAGACAGCAAGATGGAAGGCTTGAGAATATGTCCCTCTCAGTAGCTTGCTGTGATCCAGGATTGTGTGAGGATTCACCTGGACCTTCTAGTTTGGATATTAATGGTGACCCAACTTTGAGGAGGGTGCATTTCCCTGTGATCGAATTATACAAAGGATCCTGGAAGGTCACTCAATTGAGGAGTGGAATGGGTTACTCCTCTGCTCCTCAGGAGGATTTATATTACGAACATATACATTTAGAAAAAGAGGATGGTCCAGATAAGGTTGATCTGGAGGATTATGTGGTCGTAGGTTTTGACCAGTTTGAAACCATTCATTTGTTTGTTCATTCATTCAACAATTGTTTAGTGATGTGTATTTAGTTCCAGACACTGCGGTGCATGCCTGGGCTACAAGGATAAATGAAATATACATACTCCCAGCCTTCAATCAGTTTACACACCAGTGGAATAGAAAGATATGAACCAGCAATTCAGCTGTGATTGACAGTGGTAACAAGAATTAGAGAAGCTTGTGACAGTTGAATAGAATCTAATCTAGAGAGCTCAGGGAAGATTCTACCTAAGGAAGTGCTGTTTTATTTAACTGAGACTCAGTGGGTGTGGGGCTGGGTAATAGCATTATTGGCAGACAAAAAACATGAACAGACCTAGTTTAGAGAAAATAAAAGGTCAGTATGCCTGGCGCATAGAGAGCAAAAGAAAAAGTGGAACAGCATGAAGGCCATAGAAGGGGTAAGGGCTAGATAATAGGGGAACTTATGAGATCTCGGATTTTACTCCCCCCTGACCCAAGATAAACCATTGAAGAATTTGAGTTGGAAAGTGACACGATTACATTGGTGTTGCCAATATATTTTCTTGAGGAGTGAGAACCTGAGCAGTCATACCTGGGCATGTGTCTAGTTGGCAAATAACCCATATGGATGGGTCTAGAGAACTCTGCAATATCAAGTGTACATAGATGTTGTACATGATTAACAATAGAAGAAACACTCCTGATTAGTCACTTGATAGGTCTAATCATTCATTTGCAGGTGTTTAATTTTTATAAAAATTCAAAATCTGTTTTCCATCACTACCATCTGTAATAAAACCCCAGTTCCCTGAGGTTATTAACTGATTAAAGGATCTGCCTGTCACTTGTATCCAGCTTGTCATTTTGTAAGAATTGAGAAATAATGTGCAACTTAGCTGATTGTGGGCTTCATTGGTTGGGAGAGATAAAAGACACTAAGAATCTTATACTTTTAGTCCAGTTTTGCAGCTGATAAAGCTGTGGTTTTGGATAAATCATTTATCAGTAAGAACCATGGAGTTGTTTCTAAAAGTAGAAGAATTCTCTAGGTTGCTTGCTTTCCAAAGTGTGGGATGCCTGTCATTGATGGGGCAGAGATGGTTTTAGGTGGAACAAAGATAATTTGGTTCTTCTAAAGCACTGGTTATACTCAGTAAACATTAATAGCTGTTATTCCTGGTTTAGTTCTTTTACCATCCTAATTGCACCAAAAGGAAAATCTTTGTTCTGATGTTTCTTGGCCTTTAACTACGCACCAACATTTGCAAATCTTCCCTTTTTGACAAAAAATAACAAATATTAGGTTTCATGCCTTTGGCCTAAAGACTTTAATAACATTGTTTTGAAAAAGATCCTGCATAACATTTGATGTGTTCATAGCACATAATGGTTTATGACACAGTGGGTTATGCTGATAATCTCATTTTATTTTCCGAATAATCTGTGCATCAAGCATATCTCTCACTTTGCAAAGGAGGAAACTGTGGCTCCAAAAAGTTTAATGATTTGTGCAAAGTCACATAACTTGAGTTGAGTCCACTGATTTCAGCCTTCCCTCCATGGCACTGCTTTTTCTGATTATATCTTGTACATATGCCTTTCAGTTTCCTAATCATCTGCATTGGAGGTAAAAATTTAAGTGTGTTTGTTGTAGGAAATTGATTTTTCTTCTGTGATATAGAGGACATCTGAGAGGAAACAGGAGAATCTGGAGGAGACAAGTAAATGACTGGTAAATGAGGATAATGGCCAAGTGCATTTAGTATGTGGAAGACTGTATTTGCTTCTAATTTTTCACAAGCATTGGCTGTGCTGAATCAGATACTTTGTGCCTGGCACAGAGGCTTCCTTTGTCTTCTCCAAGAACCCTTACTTATTTAGTGGCCATATTCTGTAAGATATTGAGAAGCTTGCTTTCTTGAAATTCTTGCTTTCCTGGCTCTTCCATTTTTTTTTCTCCTGCAAAACACTGGAATGATTTAAGAATACTGACTGTGATATTTAGCATCAGTAAAAATATAAATAAGCCCAACTCAGTTTTCTTTATATGGCATTATCATAGTAATTGGAAACTTCTTGACATCAAAACATGGTTTTAGTGGCACATAAAATTTTAGTTTTAGAATCTGGTCTTTGACAAAGAGGTGCCTAATTTATGGAAGCTGTGAATTTGTGGCTCTATATACCAATGTTATTTTTATTATACTTAAAATTGGAAGATTTTTTGATTTAGGAAGTGTAGCCATTAATGTGAGGGGAATGTTTATACTATGGCATTTATGTCTCCTTTTATTTATTTTTAAGATTAAAAAAATATTTATTATTTTTTTTTAGAGAAAGGGGAAGGGAGAGAGGCAGAGACTGAGAGAGATATCAATGTATGGTTGCCTTTCACCTGCCTCCAGCTACAGACCTGGCTGGAGACCTGGCTTGCAACCTGGTTATTTGTCCTGGCTGGGGAATCGAGCCAGCGACCTTTGGGTTAGCACGCCGGCACCTTATCCACTGTGCCACCAGCTAGGGTCTTATGTCTCCTTTTAAATGCTCTACTTGTGACCTGGAGCTTTTTATTTTTAAGATTTTATTTCTTTATTTTAGAGAGAGGGGAAGTGAGGGAGAAAGAGAGGGAGATAAATATCAATGTATGGCTGCCTTTCACCTGCCTCCAATTATGAACCTGCTTGGAGACCTGGCTTGCAACCTGGTTATGTGCCCTGACTGGGAACTGAACTAGCAACCTTTGGGTTCACAGACCAATGCCTATCCACTGAGCCACCAGCCAGGGCTTGGAGCTTTTTAGATGAGTCACAGAGTCCTTTGAAACAGGTCAGTATGTATTAGTGTTCAGAGTAACCAGCAAAACTTCCCACACTCTGCTGTTCGTGGTCTGTTCAAATGCTAGCAATATCACCTGCATATACACTTTCCTCAGAATGAATTTAATTACCTGCAATATCAGAGTTTTGTTCCTAGATTGAAAAATTAGGTAATGCATTTAGACTTCCATGGGACTTAAAGAGTTAGGGTTGGGTTAGTGCTTTCGAGGGGAAGCCCCTCTAATGTGCTCCATAGACTCTCTATTAATTTATTCAGACACAATACAAGAAAACTTTACTCATGTAAATATAAAAGATTGTTAATATCACAATCTGGTACTCAAAAGACATAATTTCCTACAGAATTTGTAACGCTCTAAATAAAAATAAAATTTTATTATTTTCTTGAAGCCAAAACAAACTGCTAAATGTAACACTAGGACACAGAAAAATTACATGTCTTGCCTAAGGTCAGAGAGAATGGTATTTTCCTTCTACGTATTCTTTTTCTCTTTCTCCAGTAAAAGTGGTTACCTTCTCCCAAATATCATGACTCTGGATCATAAGTAACAGCATGGCCCTTCCACTACATGCCGGACAACATAAAAACATTATGGCCACCAGGGCGAGGCTGTCAGGAGTTAAGCTGTCACTTGCTAGCTGTATAATATTGTGCAAGCTATTTAGTCTTTCCATGTCATGTTATTTACATATGTAAAATAAGAATTATAATAGACATAAATATTAAACATAAAGGGCTTAGAAAGTTGCCTGACATGTACCAAAACTAAGTAAGCATTTGCTATTATCAAAACACTATCCTGAACCTGGCCAGGTAGCTCAGTTGGTTGGAACATCAACCTGTACATAAAAGGTTTTGGGTTTGATCCCCAATCAGGGCACATACCTAGGTTGTGGATCTGGTCCCTGGTTGGGGTGCATGCGGGAGGCAAGAGATTGATGTTTCTATCTCATGGCAATGTTTCTCTTTCTTTTTCTCCCTTCCCTCTCTCGCTAATCAATAAACATATCCTCAGGTGAGGATAAAATAAACAAATAACCTGACTAAACACTGTCCTACAATACTGCTTAGGAAAGAGTCGTTAAGTATTCCTTCTTGTAAAGCAGCACGGCCGGTGACCGGGGCCTCTGGGTGCCATGTAGAGCTCTGTCCTGGGATCTGCACACCTGCTGAGCCCAATGGCATGAGGCCATTCCCCATCCAGGCTGCAGAAACAACTTTTCCACTTCAGAGAGGCCAGAAACCACCAGATCTTTCTTACTAAGTAGATTTGGGAGGCTCAATTACAGTGAAACTTTGCCAACACTCCATGGAGACATCTGCACATTTATTTATTTATTCATTCAACAACAAAAAATAGGAACGCCTGCTATGTGCCAGGTGCTATGCTAGGAGTAGGCAGATGGAGAATATTTAGTCCTACCCTCAAATAACTCATAGGGATGTATGGGATGTATGCCCTATTATGATAATCTATTAATTGGTAAGACACCCCAATACTTAGGTAAAACAGCATTCATTTGTTGTGTTGATAGTTTTGAGGGTCAGGAATTCAGGCAGAGCACAGTAGACATGATTCATCTCTGCTCCATGATATCTGGGGTCTCAGCTGGAGAAGCTAGAATGGCTGAAGATGACTATAAATGCTCAATTGGGACTACATATATAGTAGTCTGGGGCCTCAGCCTCCATGTGGCTGGGGTTGGAATACCCAATATGGCTTCTTTACTCCTCCTCTGGTCCAAGGTCTGGGATGGCTGAATGACTGTGGAATGGCTGACATTATTCTTTTTGGTGGTTGCAGGGCAGATGGACCTCTTATGTGGCAGCTAGCTTCTCTCAAAATGAAGATTTCAAGAAAGAGTGTTCAAAGAGGTCCAGGTAGGAACTACAAGGCTTTTTATGACTTAACCTCAGAAATCCCAGAATGTCATTTCCTTATTGTCAATTAATCAAATCACTAAAAGCAGCCCAGATTCAAGAGGAAGGAAGGAATAGACCACATTTCTTGATAAAAGAGAAGCATACGTACATTTGTATTCCCTAGCTTATCAGATGCTCAAAGTTTATTTTAATTATTTAAAAAGCAACTAAATATTTTGTTCAACAATTAGAAGCCCTGAGAGCAATTTCAGATAAGTGATGCATCATGTGAAACTCATGCTGAGTTGCAATGGATGGATGTTGATGGTTTTCAGAAAGTGCTAGTTGAATAGAAAGTTGGGTACAATGTGACTGGAACACACAAAAGTAATCAGATGGGATGGGATGAGTAAACCGGCTTACCCAACTTTTTACTGAGAATTAACTTCAGATACAAATGGCCTCGCTCAGCTGAGGCCTGTGAGAAATACCACATCTTATCTTTCGTTAGGGTCCAGCCTAGAGAACTTACTCCCTGGAGCTTTTCCTGAGGGTTCCCATCCAGCGACGTGAGGTAGTTAGAATGATCTTAGAGAAGCTGCCTATAACTGGGCAGAATGCACACACCTTGGTGGTACAGCCTGCTCAATAAGTTTCATTTACCACTACTAACAGAGGAAGTCTTTCTTACTTTTGTTCGCTTTCTTTTAGTCATTTTTTCTTGATCTACTCTAAATCCCAAGCCAGATATGGAAAAATAGAAGGCATATGTACACATGTAAAAGGGAACAGAAAGTGGTGGTGTGATGGTGTTGAGAGTGGTAAGAAAGGCATTTGGTGCCTGCTGTAAGTGAAGCTGTAAGTGAAGCTATACATTTTATATGTGGTGTTTTATAGAGACATATTAGCCTATGAAAATCCTAACTAGATTTTAACTCCTTGGATGTAGGGACTGTATGTTACATTATATTACTATTCTCTTCTCTCAGTGCTCACCCAGATGTTGCAGATGGTGGCTTTTCTACTACCTCCTAAACTTGAAATCCCCTGTTCTTTTTATCACCTTCTAAAATATTACTGTATGATGTTTATTATGTTTATTACTTATCATCCATCTATTCCTGTCAAAATGTAAACTTCATAACAGCATGAAGTTCTGTCTTTTTAGTCCACAAGTATGTTTTTGCCACTTCCTAGAATAGTGCTGAGAACATAGTAGGTGTTAAAAAGATAGTTTAAATGACTGGATTCATAATGTTGGCTGAATGAAAAAAATGTCATTTAAAAATAAAGGGACCAATGGAAATCTTCCAGGCATTCAAAGGTTCCCAATTTTGTGGAACCCAATTGCAGGAGTGCTAGAGCTGTGCAATCCTATACATAGCCATTAGTCATGGGGCAGTTGAAACTTAAATGCATTACAATTAAATAAAATGCAAAACTCAATTATTAGTCACTCCAGTCACAATTCAAATGCCCATGGCTTGTCCAAGATGACAGCAGAGATCTAGGTCACTTCCATCTTCACAGAAAGTGCCATTGGAGAGCAATGCCCTGAAGGCATACATGGTTGCCACGCTCTTCACATAAGGCAGGACTAGCAGGACATTTAGGTGACAAACCCTGATCAGTGTCTCTTCAATTTCTCCTCTTTACTTTGCCTTTGGTTATTAATGTGCTCAAGAGAAGAAATTAAACTGTTGTCAAAGGATACCGGAATCACCCCATGGTCAGGTAGCTTTTCTGCTGCCAAAAATGTAAGGAAAACACATCCTCAGAGCTCATTCCAAATGAGATTCCATCAATGGTTATTGCACAGAGCCAGGCAAAGGAAATAGTTGAACTTTTAACTGCTTTAGGCCCTGTACAAAGGACAGACTCAGAGCTGACTGAGATGTGTGGGCTCCTTGGGCAGACAAAAACACTGGCACCTCTTTAACTGATGGGCTTTGAAAGTTGGTCCAACATTTATTCAGAAGGAAGTCTTTTAGGCAGAGAAATTTCTTAGGCCTATTTGCATATTATTAATCTGTCACAGGTCTCTTTCCTCTGAGCCCAAATGTGGCCTGAGAGTCATTCTCAACACATTATGCCAGGAAGTCAGCACCAGTTGATTATTGTTGACACTCAAGATGAAAAGTATTGTCATTCCTGCACTGAAGAACATAAAATCTCAAACATACTCTCAACTGGTGAAAACCATGGAGATCATAAATAATTCTAAATTTTAGGTCTGCTTCTATGACACTAAACTTCGGCTTCCATGAATTCAGAGAAACGGATTCATTACTGCTTACTGAAAACTTCTAACAGTCATTGTTCACGGACAGACATGTGATTGCATTGACTATCCCCAGAAAACATGGTAACTGTGTCTATCAATTAATTCTAGGACAGTTGTCCAACAATTAGGGCAATAAAGAAAAACTTTATTAAAACTGTGGAAATTTTTCTAGACAACAAGTAGTTCAAACCCATTTTGACCTTGGAATGCTACTTTAATGCACCTTTAGTGTTTCTCTGGTGGAAAAAGCTTTGTATTAGGTGACCACTATTATATTTAGTTTTCATAAATCCTGTGGTCCATAATCAACGTCTGAGAATTGCATGGGAAATCTAGAAGAAACCCATTAAGTACATTGCAAACAGTATTTATTATTAATGATACCACCAGGTGAGATGCTAATCCACTCTATTTCTAGCAGCTGCAGTTTCTAATGCCAGCCAGGTTGATTTAGAATTCATTTTCTCTAAGGTAAAGGCATTAAATACCAAGACATTTTATTATCTGTGTCTCACTCAGATGCATTTGAAATATATTTGTGTATTTAAATGGATTTTAACTCCCTCACTACTTCTTTTCATGAGAGAGAGAGGCTATATCACAGAACTTCTGAAAAAATTTTCCAAGCAATTGAGTGGGTAAAGAAATGTATATGCTGCCCTGGCTGGTGGCTAAGTAGATTGGCACCAGCCTGCGAACCCAAAGGTGGCTGATTCGATTCCTAGTCAAGGTACATAACCAGGTTGCAAGCCAGGTCTCCAGCCAGGTCCATAGCTGGAGGCAGGTGGAAGGCAACCATACATTGATGTTTCTCTGCCTTCTTTAGTCCCTCCCTGCCCTGCTCTCTAAAAATAATGAATACAAAGTCTTAAAAAAAGAAATGTATATGCTGTGTTGCATATTTCAAAGTTGCTAAGGAAGTAGATCTTAAAAGTTCTCATTACAAGAAAAAAGTTGTTTTGTAACTGTACAGTGATGGATGTTCTTAGACTTATTATGGTGATCATTTCTCAATGTATACAAATATTCAATCCAAGTTGTATACCTAAAACTAATTTAATGTTACATGTCAAATAAACCCCAATTTAAAAAATAATACTAAAAAGGAAATGTATATGTACATCTCAAGCGAAGGCAGAGGTGCCTATGGCAGTGTTTTATGCTTGAAGAACAGTGGGGTTGCTGAATGGAAGGAAGCAAGATTCATGGAGATGGCTCTAGGGAGGCACTGGGGCCAGAATTCAGAGTCCCGAACCCAAACAAAAGGACATAGACTCGACCTGCAACTTCATGGTCTTCCACTGGGTTCTACAAAGAAGCCCCTGGAATTTTGAAGAGGGGTTTTAGAGCTTGCTTCAGAGCTGCCCTGGTGGGTGAGAGCCAGGCAGAGAGACAGGGAGGCCCTCGGTCAGGGGTTCTCCAAGTATGGCCCCTGGACCTACAGCGCCAGCATCTCCTAGACACTCCTTCAAAATGTAAATCACTTGGCCTTAATCAGATTTATACAATTAGAAAATCTGAGATGAATCTCAGCAATTTTTAATAAGCCCTCTGGTTAATTCTGATGCAAGATAAATATTGAGAACCAGTGGGCTAGTCCTTCCCTCACTCAGCTTCAGCAGGATAAACTTTCACCTTGTCTATTTTATGTATTGCATGCTTCTTTAAGATTTCATTTGAGAAGGGGTTCCAGGGCTTTATGAAAGTCCCATCAAGTCCCATAAAATCAATACTACAGAGAAGTGGGAAATTAGGACTCTTACATGGTTGCCCTTTGCAATTGTCAAGTCAGGCAGGTGAGGCAGGGCTTCCCACGCTGAACTCACCAGCTGCAGAGATGACTTCCAGTGTCTCTTATGGCGCAAAGGGAACCATCATTTACAGTCAACTAGCACGGTTCCCTTTTGCTTTTCCCAACCTTTTTCTTTCTCTTTTTAAATCAGTCATATATGTTGAACGAGCCCCAAATTAATTTTCAAAAGAAATAAGAAAATGAACCAAATAAGAAATCCATGTAAATAAAAATACCCATAGAGTAGTTTACTGGTTATGTCAAAATGAGGGTTTTGGGGCCAGGCTTTCTTTTCAAAGGAGGAAGTTTCAAGTCTGACAGATGTTTAGAAGCAGGAACAGCTGTGATAAAGAAAGAAATAAGGCTTGGCGTGGATGGGCTATCTAAGATGTAGGCAGTCGTACCCAAAAAAGGTGTTTATTATCATAATGAATTGCCCAGTTCTGTGTTTCTCTGATGTTTCCTGTTTATATTCAAGGCCACATTTTCTAAAGTAAATGTATCACTTTAGACACCGAATTGGCCAATTTAGATTAATAAAAACTTTTCCCTCACTAGTACTTTCCTTTAACTTCAGATAATTTTTGTCAAGTCAAATGTTCATTCTCTCCATGTTTTGTTAACACACATGCAGGGATCAAATATCAGACTGTAAGACAAAAGTATTTCTTTTATTTTTCACTTTCTTAAATAAATGAAGCTACTCTAGCTTTGTGGAACTTGGATACAATAACATAGGTATCTATACAACTGTATTTTTATATATTACACAGAAGAAAATATTACAATAATCCTTGCGTGAATTTTCACCATCTACTCCAACCTTGCCTTTTTCTGACTTCTTACAACACAGAAACAAAATCTAATTGAAAATTATTTGTCATTATATTTGTTAAAATGAGATTATTAGTCTCAAGGGAAGGCATACTTCTTGACTAAAACAAGTATGTAAAAATAAAAATACCTGGTGATCCATTGATTTGAAAAGTCTTGTTATCAGCCCTGTCTTTAAGTTTTCACTTACATTTTAAACACACACACACACACACGCACACACACACATACACACATCTATCTATCATTTATCTACATATAATTATAGGCATTAATATATATAATTAAATTTATTTAATCACATTAAATTCACCAATTTAACTTCACTGAATTTGAGTATATAAATTTGATTACGTATATGTGAATGTAGCGATGTACAAAAGTATTTTTGTACCACCACACAAAACAAACTTTTATCACACATCTTATAGAACTTGTCCCCTTTACCAACTTTCCTTTAGTCCTATTCAGATTGGTTCTTCTGTTTGAGTTTTATAAGGGATATATCTCTCTCTCTATATATATATTAGCTTTTTCTTGGTCATTCATGCTGATTCCTAGTTCAGATCCAGTTTTTGGTGAAAAAGGAGAGCAGGAACAATGGAGTGATTATATTGTCATTTTGTGCGTAATTACCATACATGGTTCCATTGAACAGATTCTTGTGAGGAATGCTGCACTCAAGGACTTTGTCCTCTGTTTTTGTAATAGTAATACTTTATATGTTTATTATAGCGCATGCTCTTCTAGTTATCTGTATCCATGTTTATGTTTTACTCTCCATTAAAAAGCCCATGACAGGGCCATGTCTCATGTATCCTAAACAGTTCATGATTACAATGAGCTCTTAATAAATGTTAACTTTGAAAATAATTTATAAAAATAAAACTTTTACAAATAAAGCCAGTAGAATTCTTTGTCTGTACAAGGTATTTCCAACTTTCCTTACTTCCCTCTGAGAAAGTGAAAAAGAATCGAAATGGACATGCCTTTTTATAGAAAATTCTAGGAAAAGAGATAGGTAAGATGAAATTGACAACTAAAATGGACACTTGAAGCCAGCATGCTTGATATTTGTTTCCTTCTTTCTCACTTGACATTCCAATTACATCTAAATCATGCTGGAATACAAACATTGCTATCAATTATATTCTTTCAGCTGGTCTTATAGAGACAAATGATAGGGCTGTGACATCCTTTGGTTTTAGATGAAAATATATTGAGCAGCAGAAGAAAACATTAGTGACCCACTGCATAGAATATGTCCTAGGGGATACAGGCTGCACCTGGGTTTCTAAAATGACTAATTTTCTTTCTCCTGTCTTTGTTCATTTTGGTATGCATTTGGAGAGAAACAATCTTGTCACAACTCTGCTAGGATAGTTTTATAATTTGAAACCACGCAATATTATTTTCCCGTTTTCATCTCTACTTTGTGTTTCATTTATGCCTCTACCTCAGCTAATCCAAAAATGTTGAGACTTTCATCAAGGTCCCTTTGAACAGGAAAATTAAGTTTACTGAGAATATATTATCTACTTTCCTGTTCTCAAGAAAAAGCCATTGCTCACTTTTTCCTCACAATATTGAGTACAAATTCTGCTGGCACATAATGTGAACAGCTCAAATTTAATTACTCATCCACTAAAAAGAAAGAATAATTATGCAGTATAATAGAGATGCTAAATATTGATACCATGGTAATCATACTATATAAATGTATCAAATTAACACATTGTACACCTTAAATTTACATGATGTTATAGGTCACAGATATTTAATTTAAAAAGTATTAACAGTCTTTTGATGTTTGCTCCATTGATAACTTTCCAAAAGCTATAAACAGTTTACTTAAAAGCTATAAGGTGTACAGCTACTGTAAGTACAACTTCTTGTCCTCGGGTGTTTAAAAATTGTTAAATCAAGACAATTATTTTGGGACAAACATGCCAAATAAATGTAAGTATTGATAATAAAATGTGGGTGAATGACATTTATTCAGATGCTTTTTGCACCCTGACACGTTTCATGTTTGCAAGGCATGCTCAACCGACTGATGAATTTCCCTATAATGTTAGGTTGCCAATTAACAGGAAAAGTCATAGCTAACTTCAGTTTCAGCCACCTGCAGCCTGAAAGGCCTTCCTTACTAGGTATCTTCCTTACTGGGTATCTTACTTAATCAAACTTAGAATAAAATGGAATCCTAGTATTTAAAAACTTAGGTACTTGAATGCAATGCTAATTAGGTAGCTTTATTCTGTTTATGTTCAGTGTTTAGTCCTTTATGATTCAGAAATAAAATTTGATAATATTACTCAAGCAATGACATTGGTTAAGGAGAGTGATTTGTGATTCATTCTAAACCATTATGGTTGAGAACTAGAAAATCCAGTACAACAATAAGGAATAATCAGAGTTTGAGCATTTTTTCTAGGTAGTATACGAGGTCTAGCCTGAAAGTGTTTAGCCGATGTCAGTAATAATTAAACATTTGCAATGTAGATACTTCCAGGACAGACCTCACAGGCCACAGAGCAGAGATGGGGAGAAAAAGACAAAAATAAAAATAAGAATTAAAGTGTCATTGTCTCCTAGTTTATTCAAACCCATTTGTGTTTTGATAGTGCAGCATTGTCTTTTTCTACCTAGGTAGTTTCACCTACAAAAGCTATTCAGTTTTGTCAGTTTTGATTTGTTTTCTAAGTGATTCCCTTTCAAATTCATATTCTTGGAAAGTGGTTAATAACAGAGAATTTAAAGGCAAGATATCAAGTATGCAAAGGTTAAAATGGAGATGTAAAGATTGTATTCTTTCCTTTAAGACAAGGGTGTCAAACTCATTTTCAACGGGAGCCATATCAGCCTCATAGTTGCCTTCAAAGGGCCAAATGTAATTTTAGGGCTGTGTAAATGTAACTCCTCCTTAACAGTTAAATGAGCCGGGTAGAAACAAGGTGGAGGGCTGGATTTGGCCCGCAGGCCTTGTGTTTGCCACTCTTGCTTTAGGATTATAATATGATAATAGCTGAATATACACATTTATAGTTCTTGGGTCTATATATTTAACAACTTGTATATAAAGTAAAAACATATTTAAATCATTTAAATTACCAAAGCAACTGGTTAGTAAAAATTATGATTTCAAATCCTAATTCAAGTTTTATAAACAGTTTTATAAATTCTATAGTTGATTTTATATGTACAATCATATACATTTATGTAGGTTGGTTTATATAAATAAATAGTTATGCATTTATATGTATTTTTACTAAAACATGCCCCAAATTCTGTTGGTCTTTGTTGGAAATCAAAAAGGAATTTCTCTTGGTAATGAAGCCTAGGTGGGCTAACTCCTTTTTTAGCATAAAGGCAGCGAACTTTTGCAAAATGACATTCTTGGAAATAATTTTTTAAGTTGGCTGCACATGTGTAGCTAGACAATTTCATTTCAAGCTAAATAAACATGATTAGGTCTGGCAGTTATTCAAATGGCACAGAAACATTCCATATTCATTTTATCATGATAAATTTATAATTGTGTTCTGGGAGTAGCAGGAACATACTTTTAAACATAACACTTTATAAATGTCCCTTTAAAAATGTAAAGTTTTAATTTTAAATAATCCCTATACAAAGTTATATCTTAATTCTTTATCTCCACACTAGTTATGTGCATGATTTCATGTTCTTTGATAATCAGTCATGGTTCATATGTTTGTATAGATCTCATATAGATTGTGCTCTTGCGTATTTGACTATAGAATAATTAGAACTAAAGCTGAACTTTAGCTTTAAAACTAAAACTGACAAAGTTAAAAGGGTATGGGATTTTCAGGGTGGAGTAAGGAAAAGAACCTACATGATATGGGGTTGATCAGCTTGAACACTGGTTTCCATGCAGGAATGCACTGATTTTTATCTTTTTTGAAATTCACATAATAATAAAAAGATTAAGAAAAAATGCAAAGAGGCAGCTGAAGGCAACTTAAGTGCACTTATATGTTTAAAGGAGAGAATCATTGAAGTACCTCAATATGAGAAACACCAAGGCACATATTAAAAAACACGTATCAGTGAATTTTTATAACATACCAGTAAGAATCCTGAGCTGGGATGGTGGGCTGTGTAACCTGGGCAGGACACTTCATTTCTCTGTGTATCTGTCTCCTAGGTTAATTAATAGATATTGAGTCCTACCCAGCTCTAACGTGCATAACATTTCTTTGTTAATAAAACAGAATCAGGAAGGGAAACTTACCAAATATTTTAACATTGTCAAGGTACACAAGCCCAAATCATGACAACAATAGACACTAGGTACAGACTTTCACTGTGTATAGACCTAGCAACTTGAAATGATGAGATGCACAGCTTACTTCTTCATTAGTTTTCTGAAAGCAAGCATGCATTCTGAATGCAAAGGTATATTTGCTTTATGAAAATACAATAACATAATTACAAGCACTAGGAAGCAAAGAGATAAAAGTAACTTAATTCAATTTGCCAGAAAGCAAACTTCTACACTGTGTTTACAAAATTAGTTTTATCAAGAACAGCCAAAAGCTTTAACAGGGCCTCAAATCACTGTCAGTGCTGAGTTGAGCTAACAGCCCTATACTTTTCATTATGCCTCCTTTCACATAGTTAGGTTCATGCACTTACCAGGGGAGAGTGCTGATCGAATGGCTCACCTATATACTGCTGGCAGAGACAAGGAAAGAATGGGAAGAGGATAGATGGTATTGAGCTGCTATACTGAATCTCTTGATTCTCAGGGAGGCTAGGTGAGAGACAGGTAGAGGGGGGAGTGTCCGGAAGTACGCAGGCTCACCTGTCACTTGGATTATAATTACAAGTTTGTCTATTTACTAGATTCACTGTGAGCTCTGGGAGGATAGTAGTAGTCTGTTACTCTTTCCCATACCTTTGTGTATGGTGCACAGTAAACACTTACTGTCAATTTATAAAAGGGATGAATAAAAGGCCTTGATCTCCTTTGGGGCTCTTTTTTTCCTCTAGTTTCACGTGTTAGGAGAATTGATTAGGTTAGGAAGTTCCTTATTTAAATTAACTTCGGTGGTTCCCTTGAGTTTTCCTCCTTCAACTCATTCACCCCTCAAAATGAATTACTTTGATCTAGTAAACAGTTAGTGCCCAGATCTCTCAGTTCACTCAGCGGGACCTCAGATTGGGGCTGGGGACTTTGGATTATTGAAAGCATAATTTCGGGGCTGACAGGCCAAGGAAAGTCCACAGGGGAGTGAGGAGGAGTTTATTCAGGGCCAGAGTGATTACCTTTATAGGGATGCCACTTCCCAAGCCAGTTGACAGGGATTTGATAGCACAGACTGCCTATTGTTTTTGTGAATATTTAGCATTTGTAAACATAAAGCAGCTCGGTGATGTTGGTGTTCAGTGGCCAAGCCTAGAAGCTGCACATCCCAGTTTTTCCAAGTTACACCCCAGCACTCTAGGGACCAGATTAGCTGTGCTGATGAAGAAGAGGAAGGCCCTTATGGCCCCCTTTCCCCTCATCCTCTTTATCATCGGTATAACCAGGTGCAGCTTTCATAGAATTTCCCACTTCATAGGACCGTTAGACTATGTTCCCTGATCTTCCTCACTACCTTTCCATGCCACTCATCTTAATCAACTAATATACCCTTTCTTCTAAGCTTCGAACACAGGCTTTGCACTTAGAGCTCTCCTATGGGACTGGCAATTTACCTACCCGCCTTCTTCTGAGTATTTATGCCCAAATGCCAGGATGTCAGATGCCCGGCCACTGCCATCACAGACGACAACTGGCACGGGAGGTGTGTCTCGAAGGTACTCCAAGACAATGGAGATCACATTTGGTCCTCCTTCCACAATGAGTGCCACCACAGGAACGCCTTGACCGATTCCTGCATTAAAAAAGGAAAATAAAAGGAAAAAAGAGAAAAGAACACAAAGCCAGCACACCAAAGACAAAAAAGAGAAACAAAAAGCATAAACTAAAATTACTGAGCATGGAGGGAGGTAACAACATATGAGGGAATAAAATACTGAGCAACACTTTACAGAAAACCCTTTAGCAGAATGCTCCCACCAGAAGCATTTGACTTTGACTTTGCCCTTGCCCTTGCCCCCAAATTCCCAGGATGCTGGGGTATTAAGGTACTGATCACCACACTGTACAGGAGAGGGCATAAGGGGAGGAGGAGAGAAAGGAATTGATTAGTAGATGAAGCACTGGGTCAGTAGCTGAAGATCGGAAGATAAAGGTGATCTTAAACAAGTCTTCTATGTATTTAATGGTTCAGTTTCTTACATGAAAATTGAGAAGTTAAATGCCACCTTCCTGAAGCCAACACAGTGGTAAGAATGCCTAAATGTTTTTGTTTTTGTTTTTAATTAAAGACTATCAAAATCAGCTAAAGGCATATTTTAACTTGTTGAATCAACAGCTGGCTAGATAATGGGTTTATTTCTGACCATAAATGATCAGCTTGATTATTGATTCTTAACAGCATAATAGTCATAATAGAGGATAAGGAGACATGGCATCTGCCATCTGCCATTATTGCATCCTTCATACTGAGTAATGCCGGGCACATGAATTTTATCAGTAAACATTTGTTGAATCCAGTGGTTCACAGACCTTTCTTAAAGTATGTAAGCTATTTACACACTTTACCATATGCCATTGATGTTTTCAAGTAAAAATTGCCCTAACATCAACCTAACATATTAATTATAAATGTTAAACACAAATGTCCATGAGAGACATGGGAAAGAAATTGAATTCATTTCCAAGTGTCATGTCAGGTATCATCTTTCTTCATTAAATAGCTTCCTTTTACTCACTTTGGTATAACACTGTACTTTTTCACTCAACATTTTCATGTTTTGTAGGATATACACAGAATAATTATCTAAAAAAAGAATTAACCAAGATTCTATACCACTTCTATAAATAGGAAATAAAATAAGCCTTTAGTTATTTTAGCACTCTCACTTCTCCCTTCTGTTATGGTTTTATCTTATATTAAGAATCCGCATTCCTGTGAGAAATAACAGTTTGGGGTTTGGTTTTTTGCTCCATTAATAAGAGATTTTATTTGACTTGTGTATGACCTGTTTCACTTCTAAATCAGTGATTTTCATCTTAAAGGAGTGGTCCAAAATCCCAGTTATATAAAAATGGGTGCTGGTTAACAAACCTATATTTAAAAAGTGTTAATAAAAATGGCAATTTTTGATCAAGGCAAGATGCAAAGATTTTTTTTGGTTCCCCAGAGGGACCTGGGAGAGAGAGAGATGACTCATGGTCCCATCAGAGTTTTCTATGCCTACAGAAGTTTTGAGAGTGACTTCTTCAAATCCAAGGAGGAGGAACTGAAAGGTCCTGCTGCTCTCTTCCTTGACCCAGAAGCCCTGCATGACTTGCACAAAAGGTTGCTTTAAAGCTCTATTTGGGTGCCTCTGATGAAGAGCCTTTATCCATTGCTGTTGATTATGAAGGTTAAGTAAATTCCTGTTGAAAGGCACTTTGAAGATTAATGTTTAATTTGAAATGTTAATACAGCATATTTCTTTTGGAGGAGGACTTGTTGATGTAAAATATATTTAACCCCTATAGATTTATATTTTAATGTGCCTCAGAAGAGCCTCTTTCCCAATGTTTAAAGTTATTTTATAAAGTATTTCTCAAAGTATGCTATTTAACTTTCCTCTTTGTTTTTTTTTTAATATTTAAAAAAAATTTTATTGTTGTTGTATTACATTCATCCCCTTTTTGCTCCCGTCTGTCCCCCTCGCCACCCACCCATTCCCCCCAAAATCAATCCCACCTGTTGTGTTTTGTTTTATTTAGCACACACTCCCACATCACCAAATGATAGAATTAGATTCCTTCTAGAGTCTCCTTAGGAAGGCCTTTTCCAAATTTTGACTCAAGCACCGATTCTGTCAGTGGGATCTTTACTCCAGCTCATGTACCAACTGGGATCTACTCAGTGTTTTCACAGAGGGAGGAGTCCTGGAATGGACTTTCTAGAATGATCCAGTGCTCTAGAGCTTACAAGGCAATAGGCAAGATGTCTGGAGACCTCTCTTCTTTTTTGAGATGATACATAGGTGCAAAAGATCAATTTTTACAAGATGATTCGAAAGTAATAAACTGTCAGTTGTAATTAAATTCTTATAACCTCTAGAAACACAGAGGTTCAAATTTCCTATATTTGTGATAAAGCTGTACTCAATTATAATGATGAAAACTATATTAATTCTCTCTCTATATTTATGATAAGTAGATTTATGATTAGTAGATTAAACTTGCTAATACAATAACATTAAGCCTTTCTTTGAAGACATACAACCGTACACATTATCTTTGTTTCTGAGAAAAGAAAATCTTAATTGGTAATAACCAAAAACAAAGGTTCCTAGATTATTTTTTAGAAACTAGGATCTTTTAATACTTTCATGAATCTGATGACAGCTAGTGATCCTATTTTTAAAAAAAACTGCATATATGGACAGTCACACAAAAATATTTCTATGCAATTTCAAGAAGTTCATGCATCCTTGAGCCTATTCATAAAAACTTGATAATGGACTCCCATGTAACTTCACTCTAAATTAAGCACATTAATATAACTGCAAAGAGCATTGATTTGTGTTATTTTATGAAGCTCACTGAGGCCTATAAAACAAGTTGTGGAGTGGCTATATTCTACAGGATTCCGGGTTGACCAAGGACTCTCAGATTACAAACTGAATCTCAGTCAGATTGTATCTTTTGCAGAAGATAATCTTTTAGGCTTTCATCACATTGTGTTGTGACTGTTACACAGTTCAACCTGGGCTCAACAAAACTGGCTTAAACAAAGACTGGGTTGGGTATTGTGACAAAGGGAGGTGAAGGAGTAGAAGATTGTCTTTCTTTCTTTCTTTTCTGCTGACAGGAGACCATAAACTAGCATTTGGTGCATTGCAGTGAACTGGTTAGACAACTGAAAATTTTGATCAAACTATATTAACACTTTGGTTTTATATTAATATCCAACTAAATTAACACTTTGATTTTACATCAACATCACCATATATGATCTCAGATGCATATGAACCTCTGGAATAATTCATTTGCTGTTGGAAAATGATTTATATTTACACAGAGATAGAATGTAGCAAATTGATTTTTAGCTAAATCCTAATAACCAGGACCACATATCATGTGATTATTGCCATATAAGTCATTTATGAAGGAGGGTTTGGGTTTTATGAAAGAGGTAACTTCCTGAAGATCTTGAGCAATTCAAGACTGTATCTATCAGTGGTGGGTGGACATTTCTGTTTAATAGCTAATGCTGTGTAGCAATAACATGAACACAATTAGTTCACTGGCCTTGCCAGTTGATTTAGAAGTTTGTGTGGAGAGTTCACATGCTTTAAAATTATGCATATAATGAGACTTTATCAATATATTTTATGTTGCACCATTTAAAATTGGCATAGTTAAATTTTGTATAAAGTTAAAAAGCATCAAACATATCCCCTTCATCTAATGTCTCACTTGAGTGGCCTGGTCTTTGATCCAACAGTTCAATCAACCAGCAGAACACCGATAACCATTTCCTATATTTGGAGTTCATAATGGGACCATAGAAATGCAGCAACCACCAAAGATCACACATTTTTCATATAGAATCTTACATAGACCTGGAGGACATTAGCAATTACTGCAGTGACGAGAAGGGTAGCAGTCAAGCTATTTGCCTCATTTTAATGGTTACCTATTTACTGCCCACTTGAAAATAAACGGCCCATGTTTGCACAATGCACAGCTTTTCATAAATAGTTCCCAATTTACATCTTTGGTGTTCTCAACTTTTAGTGCCTGTCTTCTGTGGTCTGGAAATTGTAGGATGGATTTATGAAAATTACATAAGGTTAGTAATTAGTTGTGTTTGACAACATCCAAAACTATTCTTGTTGATCCAGTTTAAGGTGTTGTTTGCAATTAGGAATATTCCCAGTGTATGAATATTCAGGTACAACTGAATATTATTATACAGAAAGAGAATATTTTAATATGCTATATTATGCAAAAGAAAATGTTATGGAAAGTCTTCGAGCTTCTAAGGAACAGAGTAAGCCAAAGAAAATATCTAGGAATGACATTAAAAAATGCATCTCATTTTAACTGGAATATCTCTTCAGTCTTCTATGGAAGTAGATGTTTTGGATATTGCCTTCATGTTTTGGAGGTAGGATAAAATATCTATTCAAGACAATAGAATCATAAATGGAATGTGTCTGACTTTACTTTGAAATGGGTAATAAACCAAAATATCTTTTAGTGAATCCTGATGATATCCTCAATAAGTAAGTGCCAAGCAATTATGGGTGTTGTTATTACTATGGTTTTTTTTTTTTGCCACTATAATTTTGCATGTAAATCAATGCATATGAAAGTACTTGGAAATATAACTAATGCATACTCTGTAGTGGAAAAGAAATTCCTTGAGAGATGGCTGGGGTCTTTCCTTAAGGTTGGGACTTCCCAAGGCATAAATTTTCAACCCACTTTAAGAGATGGCAGGGGTAAAAATAATGTGTTTTCCACTGTTTTTTTTTTTTTTTTTCACTGTGTTTTCTTATCCTTACCAATCCCTATGGCAACTTCCTTACTGTATTTAACTTAATGGACCCCTTCCATACACAATCTTTCCATATTTAAAGCTAATACCAATATTGCAGGATAAACAAACATGTATATTTTATCTTGGCATTTAAAATCTCAGCACATATGGCTGTAGGCGCGGGGTTGTCAAGACACTGAAGACAACAGAGTTTTGATGAATGGGAATGCCTCTCTGGGACAGTGAAAACAGATTGAAAAGACTGGTACATGGCATTTCTTATCCTGGGGACTGAGAATACAAAATCTACTGCATTAATGTAGCAAACCCCCCACCTCCCTTTTTTTCTGTCTGTTTTCACTATTGTTGAAGTAATGTATTTTGTGAATTATCAATGTTGCAGGTATTTCCATAGAAATCCTATACTAGCTCCTACCAGCTGGCTCTTATTTTGGGCTTTGTCTTCTTGTTTTGCTTTTCTGTCCAGCAACCAGAGGCCAAAGGACAGAACTGGCAGAGTGGACGAGGGGATTGAATGGGAAATCTCATAAGCCAGCCAAGGTCACTATGGCATGTGGCCTGGAAACACTCATCATGTCTCCCTTATCCACATCCCCTGTCAGAGAATTGAACTGTCCTCAGCACAGAAGGGCTGCCTTACTTGGCTTCTTTCAATCTTGGTTTAATACCAGCCTGGAGTGGGCTAGATGTACCTTTTTAGAATTGGAGTGGAGACCCTGGGAGAGACAGGTGGGCATTTATATCTGAATAAACCCTCTATTACTGGTGGCTTTGATGGGACTGTTTGAGGTTGAATAAACAGGTAAAGAAGTCTGTAAGCAAGAAGACTAAAAGAGAACAGAGGGCACCAAGGAGGAGAGAGAGGGCATGTGTCTGAGAGGGAGCAAAGGGTGTGTGTGTGTGTGTGTGTGTGAGAGAGAGAGAGAGCGAGAGAGTGAGATTGATTTCCTAGATTATAGTAACTTTTCAGTCAAAGTTATAGAGTTATAGTCACTTGGCGGTAGTACACACACAGTCACCCTATTATAGACCAAGGCAGATACTATTTTTTTCTGTAAAAGGGTTAGACATTAAATATCTAACCCTTTTACAGGCCAATGGGTCAAAATGAGAACATTGAGCAGATACTTATAACAAGAGGGAAAACAAATTTAAATAAAAATTTAAAGAAAAACTTCAAAATACAATTAAATATATATTTTTTGTACTAATTGGTGTACTAATTAAAATGTAAACTTATGAGGATGCTGAAATTGAAATTTCAAACAGCTTTCATGTCACAAAACATTTTTTTACATTTATTTTTAAACACTTAGAAATGCAAAAGAAACTTTGTCCATGAATCACATGAAAACAGGGTGGACGCGCATTTCCATCTCCTTATCAAACACACCCCTTTTTGTATTTTGAGTAGGTTTCTTTTTATTGTTACCAAACATCCACCTCCTTAGCTTCATCTCTGCTTACTCTATGGAAGCTTCCAGCTGTCTTTGCCTACCCTGAAAGGCATCATGCATGCTTTTGTCAACATGAAGACCTTGGCATGGGAATAGTCCTTGAGAGCTCCTTGTAGAAGAAGAATTTTGGATAGCAGATTTTTTTTTTTTGAGGTAGGGCTTTAAGATGCCTATTCAAGTCAAAATTGAACATAAGATGACTAGCTATACGAGTGTCAGGTCGACCTTCCTTTTGGAGCACAAATGGGTGCTCATGCAGGAACCCTGGTTACAGGTCATGGTGAGCTGCTCTGCTTTTCTCCCTTCAAGGTAGAAGGTGTCACTGGTATTGTATAAAAAAGAACTTGACCCTAACAACAGCAGGAGAGGTTTTGATCCCCTACTCAGAAAGCTCTGTACCAATGGGAGGAGAAAGCAGTCCCTCCTCTTTGATTGTCCTTACTTCCTAGAAAACAGCACCATCTTCCATGAAAGAAGGCTGGGTCCTCTCCCCTGCTCTACCCCTGGCATTGCATGCCCCCCAGACTGGGGTTTTGCCATGATTTCAGTGGGTATTCCTGGAAGCATATCTTCACACAACATAACAACAATCTCTACCCAACACTCTGAGAACTTTGACCTATCTCACTCCCTCCAATTGGGATTTTTCCTTAGACTGTGGGCTGCATGCTTGGAACTGGGCTGAATATGTCCTGTTCTTGTTCTCAGACTCTGATTCTCAGTTTCATGGTTACTCCTACCTTCACTTGTCTGCTGGTTTCCTATTGACTCCCACTTACCCTCTCAATATGGGTGAACAGTCTGTTCTACCTCTCTGCTACTGTAAAGTTGACAGCATGGCTAGACTTCACAAATTAATAACATTATTTGGAACTACAGATGTCTTAGTAGGGAAGAAATACATCTTGATATAAGTTGATATACCAAAACTATATTTTGATACTACACAGTATCTAACATACAAAAGTTGGTACATAATTTATAGGGTTGTTCTGAGTAATAAAGAACTTATTATTTATAAAGCACTTTGATCTTGGCACTTAATAAGAATAATATGGTTAAACAAATGCAAATGTAAAGTTTCTTATTATATTTATTAAGTTTGTATAATGTGTCTACTTAAAACAGATACCTTATTTTTGAAGATGAAAGTAAAATAAATGCACTTTATATATTTAAACCAAAAAGATGTTCTGAAAAATAAATAATTTGAAATATTCTCTAAGTTTAAATAGTCTCTCATGCAGACCAATCACATGTTTAGGAAGCCCAATTCCTTTATCTTGCATCTAAAAGGCTAAAACTTTCTATTTTGAGGCAGGTGACTTTTTGGACTACTCCCCAGGTGTCTTCTACCAAGGGCCTCTCCTCTGTGCTTCAATTGGCTTGTTAAGTCTTTTGAGTTTTGTGGGTTGGACAAAATATAAATGCCAAAAAACAGAATCTATAAACCATAAACCAACTCCAAGTATATGATGTGCTAATAAACTAACTTAGCTCTTGACTTAGTCAATGGAAAACAGTTATTCCCTTATGGCCCGAGAGCTCTGATTAAAATACTCTGCTATTAATGTCCCTACATAACCAGGACATCCAAACAACACTTCACATGAATTGTTTCAATAGAAAGCAAACAGCCAATCCCATGGGCTGTAGGGAAAGTATTACTTTCCTAAAAGGAAAGCCAGCATTATTTTCTTTGGGGCCATTGTTTGCTGGCTGAATATTTTAATGTAATTGATCTAAGCCTACAAGAAAACTCACCAAAACAAAGCTATAGTCTTCTTAGTCTCTGCTCTGTTCAAAGCCCACATCAAAAGGCATTCATTGCCTTCTCCAATGTGAAGTGATCAGAGTGGTTCTGATTCATTTTACTTTATAATACTTTGCCCACACTCCCTTGTAATTGTGCCAGGATCCAGGCCCACAACCTGTACAAGTTTCTTTGGCTTCTTGGCAGAAATTAGTAAGTAACAGAGCAGCCAAGGGAATTATGGGTTGAAAAAACACGGAAAGACCTAGTGTACAGTGCAGAGCAGAGCAGGCTTAGGAGAGGCAGGAGGCAGGAGAGGGGGAACTGTTGCTTCTGGTTTGTGTATTAAATTGCCTTTCCAAAAATGATAATAAGAATCTCTGCATCAATTGAGGGAGACTGCAATTTTCTCTACCCCAATGTAAAAGGTTCTATTCTCTCTTTATGGAATGTTCTTTTTGGTTTACTTTCTGTGAGGAACTGATACTTATCCTTCAATTTTCAGATTCAAAGGCAAGTTTTCTATAGGTCCCTCCCTTTAACCCCTATTAGGCAGAATCGACCATCCTCCTTTGTGTATCTTATAGCATTTGCTTTTTAAATCAGTACATGTCAATAAGTATGTATCTTACATATCTCTTGAAGTTTCATCTCATCAATAACATATTTAGATATCTCTTTTCTCTGTTAGGTTTATCTCTGTATTCCCAGCATATTATACAGCACTCTACATGTATCACTAAAGTTTGGGGTACAGAGACAGGAAGGATACTGGATTACCATCAAGTATATCCTGATTTCTCATAGGTTAAATGACAATGTGGTTATTACTGCAGGAATTTTAAAATGTTTTTACAACATAAGTAACTTTTCCTCAATCAACAGACTTGAGATTCAGGATACTCAGATTGGATTTAAATTTTTATGAAGTCAGGAATTAGGCCAAATACTCAGTGTCTACGCTGGTTGGTTTTCCCCTGGACTAGTGAGATTGCTTCCTAAATGATTTTCCCAACAATCATCACATAACTGCAGCTTATTATCCTTAAACGGTGTTCTCATTAGAGCACAGGTGGCAAACACAAGGCAGGTATACTGAATCCAGCCCTCCACCCTGTTTTATCTGGCCCAGTACGTTGTTTCTATCCAGCTCGCTTAACTGTTAAGAACTAGTTACATTTTCACAGTCCTAAAATGACATTTGGCCCCTTAAATGCAATCGCGAGGCTGATGCGGCCCCCAGTGAAAATAAGTTTGACACCCCTGCATTAGAAGGCTTCCAGTGCTTATAGATAAAAGCCCAAACCCTTTCACGTGGCGGACGAGGCTCCCGTATTCTGGACCTGGCCTCAATTTGCATGCTCATCTCTCTCCAGAACTCTACATTCACCCTGATTCTGGTCTCTGCAGATTATTTTCATGATCCTCCATCTAGAATTATTTAACTTTCCATTAGCCATCCTAGTTTTCCAGAGGAAGAATCTTTCCTGAGTGCATTCTTGAGTTTTCTGTGCTTTTTTATTCACTTGGCTCTCTGGTAAATTGGAGAATAACTAGGGTTGCCCACTTAGCATGTAGGAAGCCTGATTACTGGGCTACTCCAGGGGCCCTGCTGCTGAAGCTGCATGTGGTGGGCTGGGGTGGGGGTGGGGGTGAAGGCTCACTGGGAGGTGCTGCTTGGTTCAGGTGAGTCACTAAGCCCACTGACCAACAGACTTAACATCATGGCTGCTAACTTGTCCCCCAACTAAAGATGATATTTCACATTCTAGCAAGTACGTCTTTTCTTTTTCATATTGTTTAGAACTTGGATTCAGAAGAGAGCTGCTATTTATTGTGAGCCCTTGGAGATCCCAATTCAATCTTCAAAGTCCAGTTAAAATGTTGCTAAATCCCAAGACCTTTCCTAACTCCCTCAGGCAGCATGAATTATTAATTCCTTTGGAGTCCCATTGTTGTTATTTTCTTTTTTTTTACATATCTTTTGGCAGTTATTATTTTTTTTCTGTCTCATTTTCATGAAAGTTTCATCCACTAAATTATAAACTCTTGGGATAGAGATCCCACCCTTCCCAGGCAACATTCTGGTTTTCACAGTGCCTCGCAAGTAGAAAGTAGTTCAAATAAATGCTTGTGATAGGATAAAATTAAAGTGTACAATGCCCAGGTTCTGTCCCTTGGGACTAGAGGGACAGGAATAAATTGGTGGCTGTAAAGGGATTGTCATATCTTAATACAACAGTATTGATGCATTCTACTGAAAGTGGAGATGATAGCCATTTCAGTGGCCCCATTGTCCTTTCCCAGGTCTTATCTGGGCCCCAGTAGTCAGGGACCTAAAGAAGAACATGTTAAGTCACCTAGGTGGGCAATCACATGTCATTTGTTCATCTGGATTGAGTCTGGAAGAATCCAGATTCTCAGGCACTTGAACAGGCAATTTCATTTCAGCTGTCTTGTACTTTTAAATTGAAGCCTTGCTATTCCTCAGAATTTGGCTCAGCTAGAGTCCCCCCTTTGTATACAAAGGTTTGTATTCTTCCCCTTGAGAAAAGGATATCTGTCCCTGAAAATTATTACTTCCTCTGGTTGAAATGAATAGGAAACTACATGATTGAAACTGGGACCTGAATTCTGTTTCCTCTGAGGTGATTGATATATTTCAACAGGTAAGGTACTATAGGCTAGGAGTGACCTTCATTTACCATCAAGGTTATTAAAATAGCTGACTGCCGTTACCACATATGAGACAAAGGAAGGGGACTGATTATTTGGGATCCCATAATAGTATTTAATCCAATTTCTGATCAATAGTTGGGGAAAGTGATACATTTTTATTTAATTATCTTTTTTATTTGACATCTTTTCCAAAAGATAATGTAAATCCGATTTGATCAAGTCTTTACTGTGACTAAATCCTGAGTAGGAAATATGGGTGACACTGTTGCAGGGGAACTTTCTTTCCTCTGGCTTCCAGTTTTTATGTGGATGAAATTTCATTAGTATGACACATCTATCCCCTTGTCCTTCCCTTACTCCTCGCCACAGGTAGAATTGAGTGACCTCATTAGTGATGACTAATGCCTGGTTTCTTTTCTTTTCTTTTCTTTTCTTTTAAAGATTTTATTTATTATTTTTAGGGAGAGGGGTAGGGGGAGAGGCAGAGAGAGAGAGAGAGAGAGCAATGCGTGATTGCCTTTCACCTGCCTCCAGCTATGGACCTGGCTGGAGGCCTGGCTTGCAACCTGGTTTTGTGCCCTGGCTGGGAATCAAACCAGCGACCTTTGGGTTTGCAGGCCAGCACCTTGTCCACTGTGCCACCAGCCAGGGCTGCCTGTGTTTCTTGATCAAATAGAACTAATCAACTAAAAGTCTTCAGTGAGGAGGATTTAGCTTCTTCCTTCATTTCCTCATATGTACTAGTGCCATTAAGTGATATTAGTGGAAGTGTCTGCTGCAAACCCAAATTTCTCTTCTGGTTGACTGTCTCAGTAGGGGCAGAGCAGAGCAGATGAATCCATTAGCCTCATACTAAGTCATTATCTTCAACAACTATATTATTAATAAAAATGATTATTTTAATCTTTATCTGCCTGACCCCAGTGTCTAACTTTAGTCAATTTGAAACTTGTCCCATCAAGAGTGAAATAGAATTTATTGGGCTTCTTCAAGCTTCAACACCATTGCTGGCAATACTGTCAATTCTGTTTCTGGCTTTATTTTGCAGCTGCATCAAACAATTTTGAGCATCCTATTGCAAGTTTGTGAATAGGAACTTATTTTTTAGGGGAAAATATAGCCTTCTCTGAGACATATTTTTTTTCTCTTTATGCCATAGCTCCTTAAAAGAAAATAGCAATTGCAATATGTTTTGAAAAAAAAAAAAATTAGAAATGGAGTCAAAGCAAGGTTGCTGAGGAACTTCAGGGTTGAGGTGAATGATTTCATGTAGTGAAGTCCACTGGGCCAGTCAAGTGAAGGCGGTTTCTCTCTGCCTTAGGAGCAGTAGCTGTTGCTGAGCAATTCCCAGGTATTGGGTGCTCAGCCAGGCAGGCTGCACAAGCATGCTCAACCTGCTCAACAACCTGTGATAGAGATGTTACTATCCCCATTTCACAGTGAAATACATTGCATGTCTGAACTGGGTTTCAAAGAGAGATCTGTTAGGAAATGCGGAGTCTGCACTCTTTGCACTGTACTGGGCTATCTCCCACTAGGGTGACCACATGATTTATCATACTAATACCAGAACAGTGAAGGGGTCGTCATTAATTGTTACTCTTGGATGACAGGTATGAAGTGGAACTGGGCAAACTAGTACAGAAGGTCACCCTATTATTCTCATGCTGTGTGGTGTCAAAATCATTTCTGGCAGATTTAAAACAGAGATTCAGTCCTCAGGGCTTTAGAAAGGGGCCTGGTTTTGCTCACTGTTCCTTTGTTGTCTCTCTTCCTGCTTAAGAAGGCCAAGATTCCCAGATGACCACCCCCACCCCCATTTCCATCTAAATCGCAGCTGTTCATTGTCAGAGATATTCCTCTAGATACACAGAAGGAGGAAGCCCCAGAGAAGGATTAGATCAAGTAAGGAAAATAGCAAGAACAATACAGCAGCACCTTCATGAACCCTGAAGGGGAAGATACTGATTTAAAGTTTTTTATATGTTTTAGCATATCCATGATGGTGCTAGAAATAAATCCCTTCTGCTTTTCTCTCTTATTGATAAATGTCTCTTTACATTTTATCACAAGCCCACTATGAACATGAAGAGGAATCAGGAGACAGTCATGGTCCAGGGGCATGCGACGGGTATCTTTGATCCTAAATCACTGGGGAGGGGGGTGTTTAACGTTATCGTCATGTTTGTGTGAACAGCCACTTGGCTTATTTCAATTGCTGCCACCTCGAATTATTTGGCTGCAATAGTAACTGCTGAGACCATCATTCTAGAAAGTGGGCTATCCTAATACGCTCTATAAGAAAGTGGCACTCTTAAGTACTGCTCTGGAAAGCCCAGTTCAAATGTGCGAAGACCGTCTGTGTGTATTGAAAATTCTCACAGAAAGGGGTGTGAAGAAATGCCCATCTCATGTTCTTAGCTCTTCTTATCAGTGTTTGCTCCAGTCCAGTGGCTCAAGTTGGGCAAGTATCAGAATCACCTGGAGGAGAGGATAAAACACACTGCTTGGCCCCATCCCTAGAACTTCGATGGGGTTTGGGGAGGTGTATTTCTAACAAGTTCCCAGGTGATGCTATTGCTTCTGGTCCATGGACTGCACTTTGGGAACCACTCCCCCGGCATAAAGCTACGGGGACAGCAGGCATGCCCCTGGGAAAAGAAGTAAAACCTAAGATACTTCCCCTCAAGTAAATTAAGATGAAAGCCCATGGAGAAGGACTGAAACATCCATATTATGTTTCTAACAGTCCCTTTGCAAGTCTTTCCCAGGAGTTAGCAAACTTTTTCTGTAAAAGACCAGACAGTAAATATTTTCAGACTTGTAGGCCAGACGGTCTTCATTGCAAGTGTTCAATTCTCATTGCATCTCAAGAGCAGCCATAGATAATACATGAAAGAATGAGCATGGAGATGGCTGTGTTCCCATAAAGCTTTATTTACAAAGACAGATGGCACACTGGATTTGGTCCATGCGCCATAGTTTGACAACCTTTGGGTCTAACTAATGTGAGAAAAATGATTCACCTAAGGCAACATCTGTTAGGTTGCCAAGCCCAAGTATGCCAACAGTCAATGAGAAACTAACCAAGTTGGAAACCTGACTATCTATGTAAGCCAGGCATTGACACCTGCTCTAGCTGTATGTGATTGATTCAATATGTCCTTCCTGGAACATATGCACTCTTCTTGTGATTCAGCCCCTAGAACCAACTATTTAAAAAAGGAATCTCTTAACCACTTCATTCTATTTCAACAGGGGTTTCAAGGCCCTGCTGGAAATGGCTTCTCTATATTTAATACATTCTCTACTTGGTACTACAACTAAAAGTAAATAGTATTCTTTTCTGTGTGGCAGGCTTATTTGTAGAGTTATTAATTCATTCATATTTTATTTTCTATTGGTTTTTCTTCTCTTCATTTTAAAAAAAAGGGCCCACTAGGCTGTCTTTCCTCCAGGGAAGCTTGCATTGCTGACCTGAGGATAAGCTTCTTCAGTAACTTCTGTTAAAAACTTAACCCACTAATGTCCTGAAGGGAAGAAGAAAAAGGCAAGTGTTTTTGGTAGGGAAATTTGGGAGCAGGTCAGATAGGGAGAAAATTACCCAACCCTAGGGCAGGGAGAAGGGACTGGTAATATCCCTAATGGTCAGCTCCTGGGTCTTTCCTCTTACTTGATCTGTCAGTGGCATTTGACAGAGTTAGCCATTCCTTTCTCTTGGAAATATATACATTTTTCACTGGGCTTTCAGACAGCCCTCTCTCCTGGTTTCCCTCTGACCTCACTAGTGGCTCCTTTCTCATCTCCTTGACTTCTAAGGGGACTATCCCAAGGCTCAGTTCTTGGTCGTCTTCTGTCCTGTCCTCACATTCTCCTTTGGTGATCTCATCCACTTGAATGATTTCAGATATGGTCTGTTCACTGACAACATCCATATTTATGTTCCAGACCAGATATCTCCACTGAACTCATCTCACAAAACCATTTCCCTCTCGACATTTCCTATGTGCCCAAAGCTAAGCCCCTGATACTGTTTCCTAGCTGCCACCCCCCACTTCTATCCCCACAGTCTTCCCCATCCTAATAAAGGGCGACTCTGTTCAAAAATCTTGGGGTCATCTTTGATGCACCTTTTCTCTCTAATACCCTACATCTAATTTAATGGCAAGTCTTGCCTGTTCCACCTTCCAACCACAGTCAGAATTGGACTATTTCTTACCTTCTGAACCCTAGTTGAAGCTACCACCAGCTGTTGCCTGGATTATTGCCATTTCCTTTTAACTGGTATCTCTATTTTCATTCCTGCTGGTGATTTAGGCTACTCTCAACTCAGGTGGTGAAATAATGCTGTTGAAACATACAAGACCACTCATTTCCTTTGTTCCTTTTTCCAAAGCTCTGCAAGCTCCCAATCCACCTCGAATGGCCATGAACATGAAAGATCTTATAACCCTCTCTGGACCTGACTCTAGTTCCCTCTCTCATCTTCTTTTCTACTTCTCTTCACCTTGCTCATAGCACATAGCCATATAGACCTCTCAAGGTTCTTCCAACAAGTTGCCCCCATTCCCACCTCAGCATCTTCTTATTGCTACTCTTTTGCCTAGAAATGGTCTTTCCTAAGATACCACATAGTTCGCTCTCCCATTCCAAGTGTTTACTTGAATATCCTCTTTCAGGGAGGCCTTCCTACCACTCTATTGAAATTACAGCTCCTTCCCTGCCCTCTCTGTACTGTCCTCTCTTCCTTATATCTCTCTATAGCACTATCACTATCTAATACACTATGTATCTTATTTATTTAGTTTCTGTCTTCTTCTACCCAAATGTAGCTCCCTGAAAGTGGGATTAGCACAGCTACTTGCTCTGGGGGACTGTTGTGAAGTGTACCTTGGGGTGCTGAACCTGAGACTGCTGCACCCTGGTCATTGCTGACAATGGCTGCAGCAAAAATGCCACTGGTTTTTCTCAGTGTGGGAACACCTTTGGCTGGGAGGGGCCACACAGTCTTGGCAGTTAGCACACAAGTGGTTACTCTGGTTGAGGGAAGCTAAGAGGCCCTTTCTCAATTTTCCAGAACTACTGTAAGTATGAAAAAGGCAGGGTTAGAGAGAGGGAGGAGAAAGGGAAGGATGGAGGAAGGAGGAGGGAGGAGAGGAATAGAGAAAGACTCCTAATAATGATTGAATTTACCAGCACTAGATAAAAAGAGGCTTAAGATTGGATTTACTTGAATTAAGGAAAGATTTTACTACATGACATTTCATAAATGCCTAAATTTATGAACAGTAATTCATACTCACTACAATGATTCTTATTCCTTGGATAATGGAACCAAATAAATCAATAGAACAAAACCACTCCACTTCATGCATGCCAAACAGTGACATCTAAGAACGGCTTAAGAAGAGGACGTGCATGTCCCACTTCTCCCCCAACTCCCGAGGCAGGCACACTATGTTTAATTGCCACTTCCTTCCAAATCTCCCCTGGATTTCATAATAAGTTCTGATGCGCACTGGACTCAGTGTGCACTTCTGTGTTCTCCCTCGGCATGGGAGAAATGCTGCTAATGAGGACGGTTCAGCTCAGATTTGTTTGATGACCAGAAAAGCTGACTCTTCAATCTCCATCCCCCTATTTTAGCAAAAGTGCACCTGTTTTTTTCCTACCCTGCCTCATTCCACAGGAATTGCCCACAGAACCCCATGTGGACCCAGAGATGCCAAGGCTCATTAGCTAACAACAATTGTTGACTCCTCCACCAGAGATTTAGGATGTCAGTGTTCGCCTGCAGGTTGTGGCATGTGGAACTTCCACCAGCTTTTGGAATCTGGCCACCTCACAGAACAAGGAAAGCCTGTTCAGTAAGGGGAAGAGTGCTTATTTGTTTCATCTATGGATGCCAAGAAAGAAATAAAAATTGGTTGTTTGCTTATTTGGTCAATAATAGGGCATGACATCGTTATTATTGTCACTTTTCTCAGGGGTAATGATTTTAGGATAAGGGTTCAAGGTCAAAAGATTTTTATTCTGTTATAACATATGACAACTCTATTAGTGACAACTTGGGAGCATTATTCCCAGTCATTTTGCAAGCATATTTGAATTATACTTCACTCTTAGGTCCATTAGTTTCCATGGCTTAAAATGTCCCAAATACTTTTTTTTTTAATTTTTAAAAATTTTAAATTTTATTGTTGTAGTATTACATCCATCCCCTTTTTGCTCCCCTCTGTCCCCCTCCCCACCCACCCATTCCCCCCAAAGTCAATCCCACCTGTTGTCCATGTCCATGGTTCCTTTATACTAGGTTCTTGTCTAAGCTGCTCCCCTTTCTTGCCTCTGCCTCCCCCCTCCCCCCAACCCCTTTCCCCCTGACCACTGAAGGCCTATTCCTTGTA